>CAACVS010000028.1:48504-60919 GCA_900660405.1 Pseudo-nitzschia multistriata | reverse complement strand
GACCTCTTACGATCCTCGGACCTCTTACGAAGGATCCTATGATATATAGATATGAATCGTACCTTACAATAGGTACGTAGGAATGGTATGATCCTTCATTCCTTTCTTCGGAGCTTCGTATCGTATTGTACGTATCTCTCTAATACAGTACGTACGTATCCCTCTAATACAGTACGTACGTATCCGTTGCATCTTTACAACGATGTGCACATTACTGGGTGTTTCTTTTCGAAAACCTTTTTGGGCTTGTTGATTTCTCTCCCCACCGAAAATTTTTGCTATATTTTTGCTGTATTTCAGCTGCAAAATGAGCAATAACAACAACACCAGCTGCAAAAGCACCACAGCAGCCATTGGATAAGTTTGGAATGGGTGCGCAGTTGCTCTGTGTCCTAGGACTCTTGCTGCTGGTATGAACCTATTCAATATGAGGAGTCAGGGGTTGCAGTGCACTGTGAAAGGAGCCATGGAATTTTCAGGATTCTCAAATGAGGAGGCAAGCAACAAAACACTGCAAAGAAGAGTACAAAGATGCTCTGAAAGAATTAAGGCGCCGCCCTGTGAGTATGTTGCCCCACCATTGCCACCAACAAAGGTCTCCAGTATCACCACAGAGGAGGAGGAAGAAGAAAGAACCCCCCCCCCCTTGTCTGATATTACAAACAATAACAACAACAAGCCAAGGAAAAAAATTCTGGAGAAGGAGAAGAAGAAGCCAAAAAGGGATAAGCAGAAAAGGGATACAGCTTCATAGTTGCATGCAAGACTAAAGAAGGATTACCAGGAGGCTGAGGTTGAAAGGAAGGCCTACATGGCGGTAATTTTGAAGGTAAAGCACCAATGAGCAAATTTGCCAAAGCAACTGCATACATCCATTGCAAAAATTGTGAGAAAGACGAACATGATTTATCAGGCTAATCTAAAAGCAGATACAGTGCAGAGACGGCTTTGCTTGGGCTCGGAAGAAACCCCCTTGAAAAGGGGCAAAGGGCAGTTCTTCCTGAAAAGATTGAAACAGCTTTTATTAATGCAATGACTTCTTTTGTGAATCTCAGCTGTTCAGATGTGAACATTCAACCTCTATGCCCAGAACTACTCCAAATGCTACTTGCATGCCTCAGGAGTGGACCAATGGTACTGCAAGACCAGCATTCACTGTTCAAACGATTGTACAAAGTGGTTTGCGATAAAGTTAAAATTGTGACTGGTAATTCAAAGATGGAAGAGCAGCATGCCCAGTGGACAACGTATAATAAGGTTAACACCTTCTTTGATTCACTTCATAATTTTCAAAACAATTTTTTTGTTTCATCTTCTGCACGAGATTACGTGTACTCTTAGTATGTTTTAAGTGTGTATGAAAATTGTATTATAAGATTAAGATTCTCGCGCTTCGACTTGAGCTTTCAGTAGCTCTGAYTAGATCCTGTGTAGCTCTCGGTACTAAATCTACACAGGGTTCTTATTATTCTGATCTACTGACATCTTTGTTCCGTGCGAGGTAATCTATTTCTGATATCATGGACCTCTTACGATCCTTGGACCTCTTACGTGTTCGGTCCTCTTATGATGCATCCTATGATACATACATAGGAAACGTACCTTATGATAGGTACGTAGGAATGATATGATCTTTCATTCCTTTCTTCGGAGCTTTGTATCGTATGTANGTAGGAATGGTATGCTCTTCCATTCCGAGGGAGCATCGTATGTACGTATGCTTCCTTTTATACGTGCGTACGTATACTTTCGATATTGTACGTACGTATCCATTGCAGTTGAAGTCACAGAAGACAGGGTGGGTGTTAACAGCTATTGAGGAATGGGTAATAAATTTGAGTCTAAATGTGTTCTGTAATATTGACAAGTATCTGAACTTTTAATCTTTTCCTCCAGATCCTTCCAAACTCAAGGGTGTTTGATCTTGCCACATTTATCTATATTTATAACTTTCATTAGTCAAGGATATTACTTCAGTGCTTCGTCCTATTGCGACCATAACATAGAACGCAAAATCTACAATTATCAGGTTACAGTATTCGTGTTAAACATAATAGTGCAGTAGAGGTAAATCTTCTTTTTTGAGTTCCCCAAAAGCTCAGCAGTCAACAAAATCTCTTTCAGCATGCGTGTTTGCAGGATTACTACGGTAGGAGGAAAATCTGCTCTCTGTTAGCCATTCCCTCCGCAAAACTCTATAAACCGGTTTCAAACCCTTTTCCTAAAGCCTAGTCAATTGTTGTCGTCATCGTCTCCCGGCTCTTTTCCTTCTTCCACCAAGAATTCTTTCAATTCATTCCACAAATTCTCACGATCCCCCCCTTCGACAGCTCCATTGAGCTTCGCCGACACTACGGTGTTGTCCCCCGCGTACCATAGTGAACAAACGTGCGTGTCGGTAGCAGGTGTCGTCGTTGTTGCTTCTGTAATTGTTGTCGTTTCTTTGTCTTCGCCGGCTCCTGGAAGCTTCAGGGCATGTGGATCCGTCAACCACACGGGGGGACCGTCTCTGAGCAATCGTCGGAGTTCCGCCTGGCAATTCGTTGTCTTGACGCGTTCTAGATAGGCTCCGAACTGAGTTTTCAGGAGGTGCTCGACCGTCGATCGCTCGTAGCCGCAGGGATGCCACGTGAGACTGGGATAGGTTTGATATTCGACTGGGGAATTAAGTAATTTTAGAACATGAAGAAAACGGGCGAAAGCAAAAGGAATATCAGATCGTACATCACGTTGCACGTTATTGCGGAGCCGAACAGATTTGGTGGCGGATGGATAATTTACAGGGTTTGACGGATGAACGAGAAGATTCATTGCGAAGCAGGGTTAGGTCTGACGCAGTTGTGCGAAGATAGAGATACCACAACGGCAGACACGATTATTGTGTTCGTCGAATAACCAGAGCGCTAGTTCGCATCGAAAGACGAAGATTGCGTATTATGTCTACCACACGGAATGTTGCGAAAGCTTGTGTGCATGGGTGGCACAACAGTTGTAGCCAATAACTGAATTCAACAGAAGACATTACGTTGACCTTCACTCGCGAACATATTTTATCTTCAAACACATCTCTCGGCACGCACCATAATTTCCATTTTCTTCGGTTATATCCTCCATAGTGCACAAGCAGCACATTCCCTCGGTTGGTTTCCCGTGAATAGGAGTCGTCATTTTGCCTATTTCGTGCACTCCCAACAGGAAAATGACCGCTTGATAAAGAAAGGGAGAGCTTAACCTATCGTCACACCAAGCCTTGCGCTTTACGACCAATTCTGTATTCGTTTAAATTTTAAATTTAAATTTTACAAATTCTTGAGAGCCCCTGTTCACGCGTTTTTTATACCACGCCATTCACAAAACATTACTGCTGATACTGTATGCGCAAAATGCAACTCAAAGTGCAGTTGTTCCTAACTGCTCTTAGCCTGAGTGATTGTAGCCTTGTCTTTCCTTCTTCCGTATTGCTCTTGCTGGACTGGACACCGGACGTGGGAAGTTCTGGGCCTCTTGGTACTGTGGTACCATATGGTTGTACTCCTGGGGTCTAGGATTCTACAGATATAAGTGGTCAGTTATTCAACCTTTTGTAGTGTTTGCTGAAATTAGGATTTGACTCATGTGATTAGGTCTATGAGTAGGGAAATGTGTAATGGTCTTGGGGTTTTGAGGCGGCGTCTTTGACACTGTTGACCCATTACTGTTTTGCGACTGGTTTTTCTCCATTGTAACATCTACTTGTTTGGTGGTAGGCCCATTGTGTTCATCATCTCTGTGGGAAGGTGGGGTGTCAGCCCTAGTTCTTGGTATCATAGGGGTTGGAGGTGTCGCTGCCCAAGCAGTCTTGTCCGGGAGTTTGTATGCTGCAATGATGCAGAGTCCTTTAGGGTTCTCGGACTGGCAGGGCTGGGTTCTGTGACAGACTGGGAACAGTTTGCTGCCCAGTTTCTGCTGCTTGAGGGCATTGTTTTTGCCGGGGTGCATGAGGTAGTAGTATTTTACCATGTCACTGATGTGGTACCTGTATTGGATTCTGCTGGTGGTGGGTACGTCTCTGCACCGCACAATGACTAGGAGGTGGCAAGGTGTGTAGTATAAGGCCACTGTGGTGTGGTGACGGATGTCTTGGGTGATAGGGGATTCCGGGCAGTTGTTCTTGTTCGTTGCTAGGAAAGCGATTTCCAAGAGTACTGGGTTGACGAGGCAATTGGCTTCCTTGGTAGGTAGTTCTCCTCGCCAGGTGTAGTAATTTGGGACCAGGAACATCTGGAAGGAGTGGATAGGGAGGGGGTGGAGTTGGAATTCATTGTTCCAGATGGTGGGGAATGGTGGTGGTTGGGTGGCACGTGGTGCCACGCAGTGGTCAAAGTTGTTCCGCGGTGCGGTTGGTGGTGTTTCCCAGACACCAGGTGGCGAGGGCCATGCATTTGTTCCATGGGTATGTCCATTCGTCAAAGATGGTGAGGGGGCGTTGTTGTGGTCCGTGGAAGTACGTGTTGTATGTGTCTTTGAAGTTCTGTGCCGTGTAAATCAGGAGGGTGGATCCTTGAGATTCAAGTGCAATGTGTTTGCACCTGGTGGGGATTGCTTGATAGAGGCCTGTGCGGCAACGTTGGTGGTCAGGGCTGCCTTGGGTGCTGCTGACTGGGGAGGCGTTGTTGTGTGGGGGTGCTCCGGCGGCAGCTTTGCCAGTGTTGTTTGCTCTGGCGGTGTCTTAGGCAGCATTGTTAGCGCTGGTAGAATACGAACTGGGGGGGGGGTGCTGCCAAGGTGGCCTCTAGCATCGCTACATGATCCGCTGAAGTTGGTTTTGTCTCATGGCTTCGATGGCAGGGGGGTGAGTCATAGCTGCTGAAGAAGTGGAAACGTATGCAGTCGGTTGGGTTGATGCCAAGGCGTGTAGCAAAGGCGGCGGCCTTGGAGCAGTGTGTTGGTGCACATACAGAGGCAATGGTTGGGAAACATGGGTTAGGATTTTGTGGGTGGCAATGAGCTTCCTGCAAGCTGCTGGGAGGTCCTTTGTGTGTGGGGTGGTTTGGCGGGGGTCGTGGCGGTCCTCAGCACGGCAGTCTGATTGTGAGCGTTTTGCCTGTGTATCGGGGTGGTGGGTTGGTTTGTTTCATTTTGCTAATGATGGGCAGAACATTGATGGTTTGTTGCTTGCTTTGTGGAAAATGCCACTTGCAATGGCATTCCTGAGCATCTTGAGGCTCGGACGTGGTGTGTTGTTGGTGTCTAGGTCCTGTTCTGTTGTTTGGTGTGAGATAAAGGTCTTGGTAGTGAGGGTTAGTTGCCAGAGGATTTTGGATGCGATGTCCCATCGGAAATTGTAGATTTTGCTGAGGGAGGCGTTGTTGGCCTGTAGGATGTTGTGAATTTTGTGGATCTCCTGAGCAGGGGGGCAGTTTGGGGTTAAAAGGGTGTTGAGGACCTGTATTTGGTTGTTGATTACATCAATTACTTTGTATATTGTGCGCGGTACAATTGGTGTGTTTAGTTCAGCTTGGAGGATGTCGGCTGTGCTGATCGTTGTGGCTTCTGTGTTGAGGTGGTGTTGGTGCTCTGCGGCCAATATGTCTCTGGTTGTGCTTGCGACATAGGCCATTGGGCCTAGTCTGGTGCGTCCTTGTGTGGGGGGGGTCCTGGGCAAATCGTAATTTTGCAACTTTTGTTGTCCAGTGGTGGAGTAGGCATCCTCGGAGTTTGGGGAATGCTAATTTCAGAGGTTTGGTGAAGAAATGTTCCACCTTTTCTTTGCACTTCTTATCAGATTTTAGGATTTCTTCCCATGCATTGTGTGTGATAGCGTGAAAGGTGTCGATCTGGGCCAGTGGCATTCCATACCATCCGATGATGTTGAGGAGTTGGATGTTGGTTGGGGAGCGTTGTTGGGGGGCAGCTGGTTTCGGTGCGTTGATTATTGATGTGTACAGGCTCATTTGGTTCAGTTCTGCCTGTCTTGGGGTGGCTGCGATGTTGGCTAGTAGGAGGTGCTGGAGGCGCTTGTGTGCCATGGTGTGGATGTCATCGACCATTGTGTGGATGTTATGGTTGGGGGTGATTTGTGTTGGGGCCTGCAGATGGGGAGTGGTTTCAAACAAGTTTGGTGTTTCCATTGTTTTGTTCTGGGTACGGGGTATGTTGGGGGAGCCAATGAGGTTAATGGGGTTGGTATCTGTGGCAGGTTCTCCTTTGTGTTTGGTTTCAGGTGGTCTGGGTGGGTTTTCTGGGGTGAGGATGTTGTGCGCAATGAGCAGGTCTGTGAATGTTGCTGCTTCATTTTGCCAAAGGTCTTTGAGGTCGTTGGAGATTTGTGTGGACAGTTGTTTAGAGAATGGGAGTGTTGGGGTTGTGCTTTTCAGTAGGAGGTTGCTGGTTGTGGGGTAGTTGTTTTTTTGTGTGCAGGCAGCTAGGAGACACTTTGCTGTTGCAGAGTTTCTGGTAATTGCCTTTTCCTGGATCAGGTGGTTGCATAGTTTGTTTGKGTGGGTTGGTTGTTGATTGTTGCAGTAGAGATCTAAGAGGGATGGGTGGATTTTGTTCAGTAGGTTCTCGTTTTTTGCTTTTGCGGTTGCGTGGGGTTTTAGGAAGGGGATAAGGTCCTGGGTTAGGGTGTGTTGGGTTCCATTAGGTCCATTGGTTTGAGGGCATCTGCGGTCCGCTTTAGTGAGTGCCATGCAGTGCTCAATGGTGAGGATTTTGCAATGGGCTAAGTGCAGGTTGATGACATGGAGGGCGTTGTGGCTGTGACCGAGGGCCATAACTGGGGAGACTCCGTTGTTGTTGAGGATGGCCTGGTAGAGGTGTCCTGGGGTCCATGGATCTTGGTTTTTGGGTGGTGGGTTGGTCTGTTCCTTGAGGATGGTGACGATGGCATCTCAGACGACTGGGGAAAGGGTTGGTATGTTGGTGGTTGTAAGCTTTGGGTTTTGTTTTGTACAAATGTTATTTTGTGAGCATTTGGTGTKGGTTGATTGTTGTGGTGTTGGTTTGTTTAGTTTCGTGTTCGTGGGGTGCCGTGGTGTTGGGGTGGTTGGTTTCGTGGTTTTGTAGTTGAAATTTGTTGGTGTTGGTCAGTTTTTTGGTTTTGTGGCCTAAAGTTGCTCATTTTTGTTGCTTTATTGGGTATTTTGTCCCGTTGACAATTGTTTTTCTGGGGTCTATTTGTTATAGTCGACAGTTTTTCTGGTGTCTATTTGTCGTGGTTGATGTTTTTTTGTGACATGGGGGGGGGTGTCAAGGTGATGGGGTTGGTTGGTGGTTACGGCTTGTGGTGTCTGTCTGTGGTGGTGGTTTGGCAAATTTTGCGTTCTGTTTGGCGATTGTTTCGCTTTTTATTTTTGTTTGTGKGGGGGGCGCTTGGTACACGGTGGGAGTGTTTTGTTGGTTTGTTTTGTGGTTTTGTGGTTGCTAGCCATGTTTATTGGACATGCTATTGGACATGGTGGAGCGTCCTTTGTAGTTGGGCACAATGGTGTGCCTTGTTCGTTGCTGTACGTTCTGTTTGGCAGTGAGTTGTTGCATTTTTACCGGATTCCTTTGGTATTGTGGTGAGGTTGTTCTGAGGCAGAGAGGAGTGTGATGTGTTGGGGTGAATCTTCCTGTTTCACATCATGTCTCATCCTACTGTGGCAGTCCTTCACCGCAATACTTTTGAGAATGAAGTCAAGTCTTGTTGAGGTGCAAGGGTATCGTATTAGTGGGGCAGCCGGCTTCTTGCGGTGCCTGGTTGTCTGGTTCCGTCTTTTGTCTGTCCGTTGTTCCCAATACTCAACAAAAAATTGCATTCTCATTTATTGCCTCCATGCAACCAAAAAACACTACCAAATAGGCCTAGACCCCCAAATACTGGTGTACGGCTGTTATGTACTATGACTTTTTCAACCTTATTGCTTTTTTTTGTGTTCAACATACATAGAAGAAAAGGTATTGAAATTTTATGTATTACTCGTACTCAGTAGCTTGTTTGTTGCATTCATCTCAAACGTTGAAAACACGCATGCAGTGCAATAATACAAGGCATTGTGGAGGTACAAAAGAAAACTTTTAGCAACAACAAGCAACAAGCAACAAGCAACAAGCAACGAGCAACAAGCAACAAGCAACAAGCAACAATCGAAACGCAAAGAACAGCAAATAGCAAACAGAAAAGCAAACAGCAACAGTAACAAAATGACACCAGCACCAGCACCAGATGGACGCGGAGGACGTGGACGCAGACAACCCATAGGATTACGCAGAGGAGCACAAAGAGGAGATTGTGGCGGATGCAGGAGAGGACAACAAGGAGGATGAGGCCAAGCTCAAGAAGTCCGCCCCCCATTTTGTTCAGGGTTGCCCAAGAAGCTTTGGAAGAAGCTGAGTGTGAGCAACAAGAAGCTGAGGAGCTGGTGCAACAGCTAGCTGCAGGACAATGTGGAAGACGTGGATCCAAGCCCCAAGGACAAGGACATGACAAGGAATTGTCTGCCTGTTGCTGGATGCAAATCATCTCCAACAGCCACCATGCAGCAGGATCCTGCTGCAAATGAGGAGCATCCTGAGGAGGCCACTGCACTGGAAGAGCTCATTAGAGTATTAAATGAAGAAGAAGAGAAAGAAGAAGGAGGAGATCAAGAAGCTGTTTTTTTGCTGAGGATGGTGCTGGTGATGACGGTGATGCTGCCTTTAATCATGGAGGTGAGAGTGTTAATAGCCAAGCAACAACATCAGCAAGGAGGCGTCCTGGGCAGGCTCCCAAACCACCTCCAGGTGTTAATATTCCAGAGCAATGGAAAACTTACCATGGAATGTTCCTCAACTTCATGGATTTTGTACATGGAAGGCAAGATGGAAGAGCAGATAGTCCTCCCACTGAAGATACAAGATTTGTTAGGGACTACGTGTTCAGCAATGATGAGCTTTCTAACATCACTCCTGATCATGTTTATAGATTCCTTGCATTCCAGGCTTATCATAAAGAGGATCCAACTCCTGATGACAATCCTGTTCATGCTAGGTCTAATTCTATAGAGTACACAAAGAAAGCTATTTCATATTATCTTCCAAATAAGAGTATTTAGTGGACAGTTCTCCAAGGTGTTGGTCATGGCAATCCCACCCAATCTACTAAAGTGAACAATTTATTTGCTGCAGTCAAACTAAAGGAAACAAGTGGGCTTGGGAAGCCAACTCAAATGGATATTGCTCTAAACAAGGGCAAGTTTTTGCAAGCCCTGGATCTTTTGGAACAGCACGGTTCTGTGATAAATAGGAGACAATTTATAGCAATGATGGTAGTGCAAATGCACTTCATGGCTTGTAATGATGATATGGCTCATATAACAAAGGATTCTTTGAAGGCTTGCTCTAGGTTCCCTGAACTTTTGACCTTAAAGATGAAGTGGTCAAAGAATGTGAGGGAAGAGAGAGATTGCCTTGATCAAATTTTGATGGGATCTATGAATCCCAAAGCATGTGGAGTACTTCAATTGGCCTTATTTTTGGAGAAGTGGTGCCAAGATAGACAAGGAGCAACAAGCCAGTGACTTTTTGCTGAAGGTACTACAAGTTCAAGGTCAACACACATGAAATTTATGAAGAAGGAAATTACTCGTGGAAAAGCCCAGTATTCTGGATTTTTAACTAGGCATGTATGGAAAAACGGTCATTTAATAAGGAAAAGCCAGGTAGGTTGGGAACTTACTCTATTAGGAACTTTGCCATATCACTTTGCAGACACACAGGAATGGCCAAGGATGATATTAACTATAGAGCTAGATGGAAAGGAAACCAAATGCAACAAGACCGTTACACTGATATGCAGTTACTGTGGCCAGACATCAATGTTGCAAAACATTTGTCTTTTGATGGAGTTTTCCTGWAMAAGCCAGTAGATGGCTCTGGGATAACTGATAAATGGATTGTTGAACATGTTACTCCTCATATTGCAAGTTTGTTTGGTAATGAGGTAGCTGTGATTCTTGGAAAGGCATTGCTTTGAGCTGCATTTGAACCTTCTCTAATTGGTGTTGTTCCAGATGATATCAGAAGGAATGTGATGGCATCTTTTGTACAGCTGAATGAAAGAGTTAGAGGTAATGGTGGTGCTGGTGTTGCAGTTGATGACGGTGCAAATCCTAATCAAAAAGTTGAAATGGTTGCAACTGAACAAGGTGGGGAAATTAAGTTTGATGAGCTTTATGAACCAGAGGTTGATGGGGAAGCTGCTCCTGGAAATGGTCCTTTTGGTGGAAATTCTACAATGGGAATGAGAAGATCTCATCAACAGTGGATGAATGTGATGTATGCAAAGATGCACAACTTACAAGGGAGGATGTCCAACATGGAGAACCTGCTGAAAAAAGAATTTGCCTTACAGAAGCAAAGAAAAAAGAGTCTTCAAGCTATTTGTAGTCAAGCTGCTATGGCACCAGTAGCAAGAAGGAGGGTGAGACAACGTCTTGTTAATCCAGGTCGTGCTGGTACTGCTGGTGGTGGTGAAGAAGGACAGCAAGCAATCCTGCAGAAGAATCCTGCAAACTTGTATGTTATCTGGAATGAATGGGAATCTGGATTTGCAGGGAACAAACCAGCAAAGAGCTTCACTGTAGCTGAAAGGAACTCCAAGGAAAACAAGTTTGTGTACTGCAGAAGGAAGCCCTTTTGGCAATGCATTGAAAGAATTATAAGGACCAGGTCTGGCAATGCTCAAGATGCCATCAGCACTGTTTACAGACAGGAGAAGTCTGTAACAAAGATTCTCAAGGCTCTTGCAAAGCATGAAAGGGAAGGTGGACACTCAATGTTGAGGTAACTGGTTGGTTGATTGCTGCGTTGCTTTGTTGCTTCGGTTGCTTCAATACAGATGAGTTGCTTTGGTTGCTTCATTGCTGCGTTGCTTTGTTGTTTTGTTGCTTCGTTGCTGCGTTGCTTTGGTTGCTTGGTTGCTTCCGTTGCTTTGTTGCTTCATTGCTTTGATTCATTGATTCGTTGCTTTGTTGCTGCGTTGCTTTGTTGCTGTGTTGCTTTGGTTGCTTTGATACAGACGCATTGCTGCTTTGCTTTGTTGCTTTGTTGTCGCTTTGCTTTGATACAGACGCATTGCTTTGTTGCTTCAATGGACGCATCGTTTTCTTGAACATGTTCTTTGCTTGGATGCGTTGCTTCTTTGAATGTGTTCCTTGCTGGGCCTGGATCCTCTGTGTTGTCGTTGTTGTTCCTTACTACTTGTCCCCCTTACGTTGATAACACCATTAAAATAGTATGTTAACTGTGACTGCTTTTTGCTAATGATTGTGGCACTAAGAAAGTGGTTCCCATCGTTACAGTAATTTAGTTTAGTTATGTCATCCTTATTTTTTTCAGTACAAATTCTACAGAGCTCTACTGAGTGTTGCTCCCCAAAATTTTCAGCATGATTTGCTTTCTGAGAAAGAAGCAGGATTGGTTCTCTGCCACCACAATAGATGCAAACTCTTTTGTACTGTGTTCTACTGAGCTAAGGATGGCATCATTGAATTAACAATGGGAACCACTTTCTTAGTGCCACTATAACTTGTTCTTATTGGTAAACAGACGTAGGACGATAACCAAACAAAACAGCTACTGTACCAGAACCTCATAAATTGCTGTAAATTGCAATACCCCACATATATGATAGCCTTGTTGTACCTCAACAAGCCTTGGCCTCATTCTTGAAGGTATTGCAGTGAAGAAGGACTGCCACAGTAGGATGAGGCATGACGTGAAAGAGGAAAGATTCACCCCCTTCCCCGCCCTTTAACATAGAAGACAACAAGTCACTGCCAAACAGAATGTAGAGAAACTCATAACAATCATATGACACCCCTCCCACCATGTCAAAACTGTGTTTGCAACAGACAAACACTCCCACTGTGAACAAATGCCAACAGAAACACTCATTGCAGTGAATGACCCACCTCAGCAAACAGCACTCCCACCATGCAAACATGCTCACAAATGAAGCAAAAGCACCCCCACGATACCATCACACTGACAAACCAAACAAAATAGCGCCCAACAAAAACATCAATGACAATTGCTAAATAGAACAAAAAAATTGCCAGGCAAACACCATCACCCTTACACCCCTTGTCACAAAGTGATACCCAACAAGAAACAATATACAACCAAAACCAAACAGTGACAAAGAAACACCACAAAACACCACAAGAACTGGCATGACAAGACTGACAACAAACTAAATTCAGCAACCACCACCAACAAAAGACAAATTTGGGCAATGAAACCTGCAATGAATACGTACGTACTGGAAAGGATACGTACGTACCCTATCTGAAGTATACGTACAATACGAAGCTTCCAAGAAAGGAATGAAGGATCATACCATTCCTACGTACCTATCGTAAGGTACGCTTCCTATGTAAGTATCATAGGAAGCAACATAAGATGACCGAAC
>CAACVS010000028.1:26322-39115 GCA_900660405.1 Pseudo-nitzschia multistriata | reverse complement strand
GGGTATCACGCTTCTGCTGCTGCTGCTGCTTCTGCTTCTTCGTCTGAGTAGGGGGCTGATAGGTGGGGATTCTTGGTTCATCAGTCACACTGCTTGKAGTAAAAGCTTCTGCACAGAGTTGGTGCCATTCACCGGCGATATCATTGTGTCGGTGCACAATGAATCCTCCTTTTTGGCAGGACATGGCGTGTTCCACGGTGAATTCAGCACAGCATCCATCACACCGGGCTGGCATGTGTTTTGGTGTGAGTCCAAATCTGAGTCTGAGGTTGTCGCAGAATTCTTCGGCAGTCAGCAGGGTCCCATTGAGGACGTKGGGTGTGGCTGTCGACCAAGCTCCTGCCGATTGCCCTCTGGAGATACGGCGTTTTTCCTGTGGTGATTTGGTCTTACTGAGTTGATTCAGTGAGATCTGGAGKGCAGCCTGACGGGCTTCTCTCGCAGCTCGCAGGTTGCTCTTGACGTTGTTGCTGAAGGTCTGGGCGTCGATGGGTTCCGAATTCCGCAGGGAGGCAATCAGATCTTTGGTAGCAGCAAGGGACATGTCATATTGGGCCTTTGCAGCTTTCCGTGGGTCGGGCACCCCAAGCCCTGCAAAACAGACTGGAAAAGCCAGTAGATCACGGAGTTCGCTGGTTGTTTTGATTGAGTCACCAAGTAGTGCTGGTAAAAAATCTTCAGCCAGTGCCTTCTCCACGGGAGCAAACGCCTGTTCGACATCTGGGACCACCCGTTGGAGGTAGTTCCACTCCATCTGTAGTGATTTGGTCAGACCCGCAAAAGCCGCTTGAGGATATCGTCGTGCAGCTCCTGCAAAAAGTTTCACGCTTTTCACCCAGTGGTCAATTTGTGGTTGAAGCCATGCCTCTCGTGCTTCGGTGGTACCAACAAAACCTCCTATGTAACATGCTCCATCCCGAAAGTCAAAGTTGAATTCCTGAAGCACCTCCTGTGATTTCTGGATATGCCCTGGGATTCCCACAAATATACTTTTAGAAGGCTCTGGGAAATAGCCACATGCAGGGCCCAGCTCCTGAAGGACTCGCATGGTGCCAGCAATTTCGGAGACTCGCCCGTGCATGGCAGCATCGTCAGCATAAAAGGGGAGGACCACTTGTGGGAACTGAGCCCGGAGTTGCTTCRAGAGKGGGACCAGDGCCAGGCCATACAAAATCATTGAAAGAGGATCGCCCTGAGTAACACCCTCTCGAGAGAGTAGAGTTGTGCTAGGATCCTGGGATGATTGGCTCCGTAGAATCAATTGAGCGGAGTGCCGGTAGCAATTGAAACAGAACTGGGCCCCCGCCGGCCATAAGTGCCGAACGGTCCAAAATAAGGCCTTGCGGCTTATCTCATTGAACCCATTCCGAGCATCCACCAAAAGTGTGCCCTCGGGGTCGTCAGGATCTATCGGGCGTTGCTTTGGTGGGGGGGTTCGAGTTTGGGTGGCTGCTGTGGCTCGAGGGGCCGGTGGTCTGGCCGTCTGTGCGGGTGGGTTGGTGGTGCGATGACTCGGTCTGGCCTCCACCCGTGTGTGGGCTTCTCTGATTGCATGGGCAGCGCCTTCAACACCGGCGCGAACGCCAGCACACAAGTTGAAGTTGCCGCATTGCTCAGTGGCAAGGGGGCCGGCCACGCTCAGAACACACTTAGCCATGAGGCGTCGATAAATCTCTCCTATCCCAACTGGGCGCACGCCTGGTTGCTTGTCTAGGGCCACCAGCCGGCAAGCCATAAATGCACGGTAGGCCGCCCATGGCGGATGGTCATTTGCCAGCCAGTTTGTGAAGATAGCGAATTCATCCCGGAGGCTCTGTGAGTGTGATCCGTATCTGAGCAGCCAAGACTTGAGTTCCTCTCCATCAGTGCCGCCAGGACCTGCCGCTCCAGACAGTTTGGAGGCCACTCTCTCCACGATGTCCTGTGTAATGCACAACGGCATGGCCTTCGGGATTTCGGGGTATGGTTCAAAGACGCCATCCTCAGATCCAAGCTCTGTGGGATCCCTGAGAGGTGGGTGTTTGGATTTCAGRACCTCCAGGACTGGGCTTCCGGTCTTGGTGCACTGGTCTGTRGGATGTAGGACGCCGCCACCATCTCTGTTGGTGAGATTGCGGCAAGCCGCKCKGACTCTGCCTGAGGTGAGTTTTGCATTGAAGGCACGAAAAGCTTCCTTGTCGGTCTTCTCTGCAATTGGTCCATCGCATAGCCTTGCCTCCGCCATGAAATCGTCCACGAGGGGGGCAAATTTTCCGTCGGTCCAGTGTTGAAGGCGKGTGGTGATCAGCTTCCGGATGTCCTTGGCCTTCCGCACACCGTCTGCCTGCTGGAGCATCAGTGCGACAAAAACCAAGGGCCGTTCGGAGTTGTGCTCCCTGTGTCGCACTCCTTGCAGTTCCKTCGTCAATTTCAAGAGAAACTCTTTGCCCACGCTGTTCTGTGGGACCATGTAGCGTCTCGGTTTCACATTCACAATCTTGAGCCARCGGCGGCGCCAGGTGGCATCATCAGCTTTGCCTGAGGTGAGGTGGGTGCCAGGGTTGTCGTGAATGTGATCTCCATAAACTTTGTCCAGCTTCTTATCCGCATCGGTGAGTTCGTACCCTGGGAGGTCGGCCCCGGGGTCTGTGAAGGGGGCCTCCAGACGCCGGATTTCTGGTTCGGGGGATGGAGATGGAGCTCGTCGTGGCGTGTTTGATCGGCGGGGRGCCGCCAATACTCGTTCGCGCCTTGCGTTTGAACGTTCTTTGACCTCGTCCAGCGTCCTGCCTTCCACGTCGGGTCTGTATGGGTTCTTGTGCCGTTTCATGCGAGCCCGACGCTTAGCTTTCTTCCGTGCGGTTCCTCTCAGGTCGATTCGGACCTTCTTAGGAGGTGCAGCCGGAGGTGCGGTGGATGTCGACGCCGGGCAAGCCGAAGAAGCAGTATCATTTCCAGCCGCCGCGGTTGCATTTGCAATCGTCGGAGCTGCAGTATTTGCATCCGGAGCGTTCGATGCATCCGGAGCGTTTGATGAAGCCGTTTTCGTATGGGCAATCGAATCCGCATCCGCGTCCGTATCATCCGATGAAGCTGAAGCGTTCAATGAAGCTGCAACTGCATCCGCATCTGTATTGGCAATCGCATCCGCATTCGTATTGGCGTCCGGATCGTTCGATGCGATATTTGGAGCCGTCGATGCGGAAACTGCAGTATTTGCTTTCGGTCCCGTAATCGAAGCTGAAACTGCAGTATTTGCATTCGGTCCCGTAATCGATGCTTGATTGGCTTCAGGGAAGGAGGAGGGGATGGACGCTTGGGAATCGTCCAGGTATGGAGATTGGGTGTCTTCTGCAGCTTCCAGTAATGTTTCCAAGGCTTCCTCGCGTGCATTCCTGGAGGCTTGGGAAGCGTTTGCCAATAAAGCATCCAAAGCGGCCGCCCCTGCATCCTCGGAGGCTTGTGAAGCCCCCAAAGAGGCTCCGGTTGTATTAATCGCTGCCACATTCTCAGCTGTGCTGTTTGCTGCTGGGTCTGCTGCAGCGGTTGGTGCATCCAGGGCTGGTGGGCTCTTGTTCTTGAGATCCTGTGATGTAATGTAATATTGATCGGAATCGTACTGTTCATCTGAATCAAACTCCCAAAACTCTGAGGGACCGGTATATTTACCGGAATCGGTATACTCATCGGAATCATAAGAGTCATCGGTGGAAGCATAGGAGTCCTCCATATCGGATGCACCTCTTGGGGGGGTGGTCTTGTGGTCCTGGGCGAGTGCAACGTCGACTGTGTTATTTTTGTTGTTGTTGTTTTTGTCGTCGGTGTTGTTCTCTCCGGATGGTAATCCCCGAGTGTTAGTGGTCCCAGTGCAACTGGCAGCGTCCTCCTGTGTAAATGGTAATTCGGAATCCTGTGTGGAGGGATAGAGTTGCCTGTCGATGGGGCCTTTGTGTTTGTTGTTTTCGGTCTTGTTGCCTGCGCCGGTGTTCACGTTGTATTTGTTCTTGCATTGATGCATACAATTACAGTTTACACAGCCCTGTCGGGCCTGTAGGCAGCTGCAGCCCCTTCTGTTGGTGGCGGGGAGGCGGATGCAAGTGCTGACCTTAGAGCACTGGCAACAAGGTTCTGGTGGTGGTTTTGTGTCGGAAGCCTCCTTAGCGTCAGCCACGGGGGCGGTATCGTCGGCGTTGCCTTTGCCGTCGTCGACGTCCGAATCCGGGAAGACCTGTCCAGGGGCCCCTGGGGGGGGTCTGAACGCGGTGGGATCAGCCCCATCAGGAATGGGTCCCTTGTAGCGTTGATGCGGAGGGGGGGGAGGGGGGGAGGGGGGCTTGGTCGATGGGAAGAAGGTTTCGATGCCACCGGTCGGTTTCATCAGTTTCGATTGGTACTTATTCTTGCATCTTTTAAAGCAAGAGCAGTTAACACAGCTCCTCCCTTGACCAAGACAGCTGCATCCAGCAGCCCTGCCTATGGGAAGCCTTTGGCAGGTGCTGAATTCAGTGCAATTACAGCAGGGGTTGCTAATGAACAAGTGCATTGTCCTAGCAACCTGGTGCCTCAGAACTAGCGACCACAAAACCACAGCATTCTTTGATGCAGGAATTCAAAGCCACTACAAATTCAACCACAGCCAAGCACCCATACCATCCCAACTTCCACCCTTCCCCAGGGACTTCAAATTGGAGGCCCACCCCCACCCTGACCACCTCACCTTCAACCAGCTCCTGATCTCCAACTACTTTGGCTGGTGCAGAGACATTGGTGACACCTTTGCCAACCGCCTTGTCAACCTGGTTGTCATGGAGATTGCATGCCAAGCCATCACCAAAGGCAAATCCAACATCTGCCACCACACCACTGTGGCAATGTATTTTGCCCCAGCCATCTCTTGGTTGTGGTATCCAGCACGCCTACCACATCAGGGATGTACTCCAATACCACCTAATGTCTCTGGCAGGCAATGCCACAGAGGTCATACAGAGCAAAATTGGCAGCAAACTGTTCCCTCTCTGGCACAACAGCAGTCAACCAAGCCAATATGAGCACTGCAGACACCTCCACATCCTTGCCACCTATGAAATCTGCTGCAAGGCAACCCTGGTCCTGGAAGCTTCCAATGGTGACAACAGCTCCAATTACACTGACAATGGGAGCTTGGACTGATGCACCACATTCCCCAGTGTTGACAGAACACAATGGGCCTACCACCACCAAACAAGTAGGTGTTTCAATGTAGGAGACAAACCCATTGCAAAATAGTAATAGGTCAACAGTGTCAACATGCCAACCTGCAAACCCCAGACCATTACACATTTTACAAGTAGATCAAATCACATTAGTCAAATCCTAGTACACATAGTTGACCACTTAGATCCTTGCAATATCAGACCAACATGAATGTTGGAACAACAACATCATGACCGGGATTCCTCTTCTTCTGGTCCTTAAGAACTGGGGATGGATCCAACTTAGGCAAAATGTACACAGCCAGTGGGGTATTGGGAATGGTAATGATCTCAGCAGTATAAGGATTCATACTTTGATCTTATTTAATCACGTTCTTACAGGAATCATGATTCAGCCTATTTGCGGTCTTCTCCCCTGAATCTATTAACAGTGGTGAGCTGTCATACTTAGTATAAACAATTAAACATGTCTGAGATTAAGTGGTCATAAATTTGTTCAGTAAATTTCATAACAGGGTTGAGTTCAACAGTTTAGTGGGCAAGTCTGCATAATTATCCTTTGAGCTGATGTGGGATATCTTAACATCATTTTCAGCTTGATGTTGTCTTGCAAAGTGATATGTTGATGCAACTGCCTTCTTCTTTAAGGTGCTAGAGGGGTTGGTTCCATTTAACACAACGCTCATGTTGTCTACTTGTATATTTGTAGGTTCAGTTATCTGAATGCCTATTGATCTAAGGTGATGTCTGAGTGTAATGGCAAGTTTGATTGCGTTCTTTAATGCAGAGAACTCAGCCCCAAAAGTGCTGGTGTGTACACAGGACTCCCTTTTAGATTTCCAATATACTGGGGTGGAGCCAACAAATGCCAACAGTCCTGTTACGCTCCTCCCAGTGACCTTGTCATGGCTGTGGTCTGAATCACTAAAGATGTTGAATTTTAGTTCCTTGTTGATTTGTGCTGGAAACATGGGGTCTATATCTCCCATGAAATATGAATATTGGTGTGCAAAGTCTTCTATTGGCTTCAGATCATCTTCCACTTCTTCAACTGGGCTTAAGGCATCTATTAGTATACCCCTCTTTTTAAATTTCTTTAAATAGCCCAATATTTGTCATGCCATAGTTAAGTTTCCTTTTCTTGGTCTTAATGCAAATCTAGCTAAAGACAATACCACATAGCAAATGTCGATTCTTCCAGTCAATATTATCCATTGTCCTAAGCCGATAATATGCTGGAATGCTTTGTGTTCTTCCATCAACAGTAGGTCAGTATCATCTAGCTCTGGGTGACAATCTACTCTCATCAGAATATTTTCTTTTTCTCAACACTATACTATTTGGTTTTGTATTTCTGTATTGCTTCTTTTTGTTGTATGACTCCAAATTTAATAGCAATCTTCCATCTTGTATTCTTCTGATACTATTGCCTAAAATATACTTTGGATCAGATTAAATGTTTCTTAAAGCAAATTCTTGTTCAATTCAGGATATATATTCCTCAGGATTCTTTGCCAAGATAATTGAATCATCCATGTGTGTGGCAATGTAATCATAACCATCTTGTTCTGTATTTAATTTAATCCATAAATCTGGATCTTCCCCTGATGGTTGGAAATTCATACCCAACAAAGTATCTGCAAAAAAGTCCATAGGCCTGACTGCTCCCTGGTAATCCATAATGCTCTTTGGATTTCTACTTTGCTACCGGCTTGGTCCCCAAAGACGTCTCCAGCAACACACCATACTTTTTCTTGGCAAGGCACTGTTGGGAATGCATTTCCAACATTCACAGTCATTAGACCTAGATTCAGGTGCTGTGCTACCAGAAAAACAAATGAGTCTGCTTTTGTAACGCTTATCCTCACTCTTGATGTCCCAGATCATTTTTAATTTGGCTTCTTGTCATCCTTCATCTTCAGGGAATTATTTATCGGCTGGATGATATTTGAAACAGTGCAATCTATCTAAATTGTCCATATCTTTCTTGATTGAATCATGCCACAATGTGTTCTTTGCTTCTTGATCTAATTTGATGCATTCTTTGAATGTATTTGGAATTCTTATTCCAAATTTTTCTTTAGTTCTATTTTTATGCATTCTTTGATTCTGAGACATGTGGCCATTTGTTTTTGCCTTTACCCTTCTTAAGGTGTTTTCTGAGGCATTTGACTTAGTTCTTTTCACCCGTCTTATGATACTGCCATCATGTTGTTTTATTTTGTTAGTTGCCCAACCATTCAATGGCCATTTTGTTCTTTGCAATCCTTCTATAATGTGTTCTCTGATATATTTTGCACATATCAGGGGCTCATATTTCTTAATATTTGGGAATAAGGTATCCAAGACTGCATGATTGTGATCATTGTCTACATATTGGACTTTGAAGACCAATACCCCATCCTTCCAGTAGTGACGTACGATCTTTTTTAAGGTCAATTCTGTATGCAGGGTCTTGTAGTCATTACTCTCTAGTAGAGCTTGGCGTGATTCTGCATCATTGGTACAGTCAGTGTCAACTGGTAAGTTTTCTTTGGAATCTAATTCCATATCACCTGCTTCTTGTGGAGGTGTGTTGTCTTTTTCAGGCTCTGTGAGGGTTTGATATGGAGAGCTTGCTTGCTGTCACTATTTTCTCCCCTGGAAATAGCAAAGGCACTTCCTCAGTAGATTTGATATCTTTCAATGTTTTGTTGTGTTCACTGAATGTAAGTGTGACAGTGATGTCATTAGGATCATCATTCACATACTCATCTAGAGTACCAATATGTTTTCTACAGGTCTGTATAATTGACTGCATAAGGACTTTTTGGTGTTGGTTACGATCATCCCATTCAGTGAGTATGTAGTAAGTCATTTTTGCATCACCACAGGAGTCCATAAAAGCTAAAAATCTGCCTTTAAGGAGGTTATTTTGTGGTGTTTTAATTTGAGAATCAAAATACCAAATTGGTTCAAAGAAAGAAATGAAACCGCATATGTGATATGTCTGGTGTCCATTCCTTAGAGACTTCAAAAGGAGCTTTCCAATTAAGTGACCATCTTGCAGCTAGTAGATTATTAACCTGGCAACACCATTTGGCACACCAATTTACCAACTCTGGAGGAGCTTTGAAGACCCAGATACAATTTTGTATCATCTTACTCAGTTGTCCCAATTTATCTTCTGCTAGATTTTGATGTGGATGATGTGGTTTGGTGGTGCGTGATTTAATCATATACTCTCATAAAATATCCATCCATCTAGTCCCCATTTCTGATTTTGCGTTGTCATGAATTAAGGTGTCTGGGGGTCCATTTTCTTGTATGTAGTCTTGCAGAGGGTTGGTACATTGTGATTCTGTTTTAAGTGCATGAAAGGACCATCTCTTAGATTTAGTTCCGGCAAAAATTGTCCTCCTTTGTGTCCTTAAGAAGATTTGTTAATGAAGAAGGCAAAATCAGTTGCTACTGGCTCATTTTATAAATGAAGGCCTGAAACCTGTTCCTATAGTGTTTTCATGGAGCTTCCCTGTGTTCATCTTCAATTTCTTGGTAATACTGTGTTGTGTTTTCTAGTGTCTTCTTAATGGTTTCTTCTGGTAACATGGCAAATCTCTTTCTTAGTTCACCAATTGGTGTGTCTTGATAGTTGCTGAATGTCGGAGATGTGGTTTTTCTTTGTGGTATTGATGGGGGAATTGATGAATTAAGTTCATATCACAGAAGTTCCTTTGATGTTGGCTTTTCAATTCTAAAGAATAGTTTTTCATCATCCCAATCAAAAGGTAAGAAGTCACCATCTACTGTTATACCAAATTTTTGTCACTGAGATATATTCCGTTGATTTTAACTCCATGATCTCCCATATCCATTCTGGTTAACAAGGATTCTCCATTTGTGTTATCTTTTTTTGTTATGAATGTTGTATTGTGAACTTGGAGTAGAACATGTTCAGTTCTGTGGGATAAGGTTACTTTTGTTATTGCACTGCAGGCTGGGTGCATTGGTATCTTGTCTGTTTGATATGGGTTCAACTTAGCTGTGATTCCTGTTTCTCCAGTTTTGATCCATGATTTTTCTGTTACCATTGGGTGCTTCCCTCCTCCTGTGCCAATAACTGCAATCATGTCTCTGTTGTTCACAATTATTGCTCTCCTTGTATTTCTTTCTTCCTGTTTTGGTATCTTATTTTTTAATATTGATGTCTGTCTCCTTGGAGCTCGTACCTCAACTCAAATCCATCCGGTTGGGTCTGATCTTAGTGCTTGATCTAGTAGTTTATTTGAGATAACTAGATCTTGATATCCAAAGAGCATATCTTACAGTTTTAAACTCAGTGTTTTGGATCCAATTCTTTGAATCTTGTTTGTGCTTGCTTTTCAAACTTAAAGGAATTTCCTTTGTTGATTTTTAAGTATTTTGTTGCATCTAGTGAAGAATCTTGTATCCATTCCTGTTTTCTTTTCTTCTGTTAGAATTATCTATAACCTGTGTATTTGTGCACCAGCCAGCACACTAATATTTGTATTCAATGGATGTAGTCTGGACAAAGTGCTTCACAACAGTTTTTGACATCTTTTCTTGAAGAACAAGGGATTGTGGAGAACAAGCTCATTGATGGTACTAATGCAATCAGGATGCTGTTTGGATGGGGGGGGGCAAGGGTGGAGAGACTGGGGATTTGAGCTTTCAGGACTTCAGATTTGCAAAGATATTAGGTGCATTTGATTTTTTTTAAATTACACAATGAAAAAGAAGAGATCAAAGGCCATTGATACCATGCATTTTCAATGGTTGAAAGAACAAGCCGAGCAAGGACAATTCAAGGCCTACTGGGAGCCAGGGAAGCATAACCTACTAGCAGAGGACTATTTTACCAAGTACCACCACTGGTAGTCACCATGAAAGGCTCAGACCAATATATCTGTACAAGCACAATAAGGGCCCTACTAAGAAAACACAAGGATTCTATATTACTGACTGATTTGCACCTGATGGCAGACAAATGCTCTGAACCCTATTAAGAGACAAAATGTTATTACAGTGATGGGGCAAAACAGATGTAGACCCAAAAGGTGGTATCAAGATAGATATTTATACCCAGAAAGTAGAAGCCAGTAACAGTACCAAGATGTACCTCAACCAAAAACTGAGTTAGATTAAGAGTTTGCTTAATTGTGCCGGAGGAAGTTATACCCATGATGATATAGGTACAGCATCATTGTAACTTTAAAAGTTGCTTCAAATACTGTTCACTTACTACTTCAAATAGTGCTGTCCATCCTCTTTATTGTTCCTCTCAGAAGAACTCCTCCTCCCACCCTGTGACACATGCCACACTTGCCATTTTATGCAACAAGAAGAACATAGCATTAATTTTTGTCACCACTGTCCTAGTGCGAGATGAGGACTTCATTCTTTTTGTTGTCTTGGTCTTCTACTATGCTGTATTTCATGTTAATACTGTCTTCATAGCATTACTGGTTTGTACGGCTGTGCGTCCACAACCCTTTCTCAGAGGGAAAATGCTACCACCCAGAACAGCCAGTAGCATCCTCATCCCCAACAGTTCTGGTTCTTGCCGTAATCAGGACTTAGTTGACGAGGTTAAACATAAATTTGAGATTTTTTCATCATTACTGGTTGTTACTGCTGTCTCAAACAATACACAAGAGACGGGATTGATTTTTTTGGTGTGGAAAGATCCCGGGAATAGCGTTTTCAATACAATTTGAGGTTACGACAGAGTGTTAAAATTGGTAGGGTTTGATTCAATACAAGGTGATGGATGCAATTTGAAACTTAGACAGAGCACCATCGTAGCATATCCCATTTGAGGCTTGGAATTTACAGAGTGCGCATGTCAGTGATAACTGAGTACGAGTACTGCTTTATGTCTAGGTGGAATCTATTGGGTCATGTTGCTTCTACCAGTATTCATTCTTGATTCCTCCTCGAATATGGTCAGATAACTGTCGGCTCGCTCGATTAAATTGATCGCAGCGTCGATGTTTCGATTGACGTACACTGAATTCATGCTGTCTTTTCGTTTCTCGAAGGTCTCGAGCGATGCACCCCTCCACAAGCGTCCCATGATGAACCGGAAATAATCGATTACCGCGAGTCGATAGTGCCGCATCGCGACGTCCCGAGGGTAGCACGGGCGCGAGTGGTCCGGCAGGGCCTTGTTCAGCGCGTCTAGATATGTTTCGACGAGTTTCTCCTCTCCTCCGTCCACGAGGTGCTCCGGGGGCACGGCGTGCGTGATGTGCATCGCAACGTCGGATATCCCCAGGCCTACCCCCGTGGATGCAAAGTCGATGATGATTGGCAATGGGGATGCGGCGACGGCGGCACATTCCTTCCCCTCCTCTGTTTTGTCGGCAGCAAGGAAGACGTTCATGGCTTTGTAATCCCCGTGTACGATGGTCGCGTATTTGTCGTTGTAGGCCGGGGACAACTCTTCCGAAATCGATTCCGCCATATCTTGCACTCGCTTTGCAAGATTGACGACCGAAGGCCGCTCGAATACCTCGGGCGCGGCACTCCCGACTCTTTTGCAAAACTCGGCCCAGGTGGTCTGGATGTTCTTCAGCTCCTTCGGGTTGCGGTTTCTGAGGTGGTACGACCCCCCGTATTCGCACAACCGATCGGACACGACCTTCAGCATGGCTGCATCCTCGTAGGCAGTGGCATGGAACCCCGCAACGGCCCGGAGGCACTCTGTGGCTTCCTCCGGCGTGAGTGGTGATTTCTGGTAGAAATCTCCACCGAGCGATTCGAGGACCAGCAGTCCCCCCTTGTGGTCGAGGATGGCCGTGTCAGTCTCGTTGTAGAAGGGATCACTTGCAGACTCTCCCTTGCTCGCAGACGTCGATTCGTCTTCCCCAACCAAGCCGTCCAGTATTGTTTCAGCGTAGAAACAGTTGGGGGCAATGCTCCACTTGGAGTTCGCCGTTTTTGTTTTCTCTCTCATCAACGGCAGGATGTCGGTGTAAAATCTTGCCTCTGTCCTCGAATACAGGAGGGTCCGGCGTAGATCGCCCCATGGCTTATGGGAATACTCGCGCGCCTTGACCTTCTTGATGAAGAGAGAGGTAGACGAGTCATTCTCTTTCTCGATGCCTTCGAGGACGACCCGAAAGCCTTCCGCATTGGCTTGTTTGATGTTGTCCCGCACAGAATACGAAGTAGCCTCCGGAAAGGATTTCTGAATGATAGAAAGGAGCGATACGGAGTCGACAGTTGTCTCCACCAAGTGGTCGGTTCCGGTCGAAGCCATACTAGCGACGACGGCGCAATCGGTCGGCGATCCTTCGAATCTGGGGTGGCGATTGTGCGAGGGTGTAAGGCCGTTCGCCGATGAAAGCGTCCACAGCAACCAGCACCAGGGGGCCTTGTACATTTCCGGATACAAACTGGCACTTCTTGCTCGCCGTGGTCTACCGAACCGTTGGATTGATTGATTTGCGATTAATTTCCGTCGCAATTCGCAATTCGTTCTGTATCTTCCAAAATTTTCGTCCGAGTGAATGGATTGCCATGAGCTGTTTACCTTTTCAAGGAAAACAGCCTCTGTAACGAGCCCCTATGCTTAGTTTCCCAGATCCTTCTGGGTCTAGTGGTATACAGTGTGTTGG
>CAACVS010000028.1:0-13052 GCA_900660405.1 Pseudo-nitzschia multistriata | reverse complement strand
TTTTTCTTCCTCTTTCTCCTCTTCCGACGTTGCAGAAAAGCACCGGCAATCTCAGCAATCATTGTCTTGATTTGGGCCATGCTTTGATTCGACAGTTCCATGGACTGCTGGTGCTGTTCCCTGGACTGGATAGCAAGGGCTTGTTGCTGTTGCAGGGACATCTGGAACATGGATTGGAAGTCAGTGTTACTGCTGATGCTGGTGCTTCTTGAGCATCTTGAGTATGATCTCTTGGCAGGAGGACGCGCTGGGCGTGGAGTACTCTGTGGAACAACACAGCGCGGAGTACTCTGTGGAACAACACCAGCATCGACAACAGCATCGATACTTGTTGCTTGTTCTTGTTGAGACGACAGCACCGCTTGAGACGCCAGCACCGCCAGCTGAGTTGGCATCTCATCACCGAGCTGCGTTGGTGTCATGATATCTCCTTCTTGAGTAAGTTCTTGCGTTGGTGTCATATCTTGTGTTGGTGGTGTTGGTGTCATTTCTTGTGAAGGCTGTCCAAGAGGAGGAGGACTTTCDGTGTTGTTGTTGTTGTTCTCGAAAGTGTCAATATCCTCACTAATAATGTATCCTTCTTCCAGATCAATTTCCTCCTCTCCATCCCCACAAGCAGCCCTAGCGCCAATGAGATTCTTGATCTCCTTTGCCAGCCTAACAGCTGGATCGATGTTTGGATTCCCAGTGGGCGCTGATTTCCTGTGGAGGGACGCGTACTTCCTAGTGATTGAATCCTTGTCTCTTCCAGTCCCCCAGTTCTCTTCATGGGTATCAACAACTTGTCTCCATAGTTCTGGTCCAATAGGAATGATCCTCCTCATGAGTYKCAGCAAGYYCATTGTCTCCCTTCTGGAGTAGTTTGTGGAACCCTTCGATCTTCCACCTCTTTCTTGAGCAGTCGGCCTTGCAGCAGTGGTCCTTGACATTGCAGCTGTCGTCGACGTTGCAGCTGTTGCTGTTGCTGTTGCTGGAGCCAACCTTGCAGCTGTTGCTGCTGTTCTTGCTGGTGGTGGGGGATCTCGAGGAGCCGACCTTGCAGCTGGAGCTGCTGGAGCTGGAGCCATGATCCTTGTGTTCTTTTTATGAGCTAGTACCACTGGTATGTGAATGACACATGGGATTTTGGTGTCTTCCCTCTCAAGACAGCAGCGCCAGCTCCTCTCTGCCCTCTCTTCTTCTTCTCTCCTCCACAACAGAAGAATCTGTATGGGGCTCCATGCGCCACCAGCTATCACCATCAGCATTGTTTCTCTTTGTTCCTTCTCTTTGCTCCTGTCGGTGCATGATGCTGTGTTCTGTTCCAGGGGAAGAAGGAGACGAGCAAAGAACATGTGCTTTTTTCTTGACACTTGAATGGAAAGTTTGGCGCCTGTTTAGGGCGCGCCTGCTCCCGAGACTGGAAATGGTTAAGTCAAGGATTCCAAATAAAAAATATGTAATTTACATATTTTTTTGAGCCGGCCGGTCTCATTTTTACATATTAATATGTTTGCGGGAATCACCCATTGGGTGATTCCTGTTAATCTAGATGGTCTAAAAGTCTAAAGTAGACCTTTTAGACTTTTTAGTTTAACAGGAATCATTAAAAACAGGCCCCCAATGGACGAAATTTTTGGCGCTCATCTAATTTTCAGGAATCCGGAATCTCAAAATGACTAAGACTGGATGGACATGCGCGGGCGCCCTTTTTGAGTACCAAGTAAAACATGAAATTTTTGATAATTACTAAACGGGTACTCCTAGTGTAAAAATTCAACAGGGCTCATAATCGAGCTGCTCCCTAAACAAAAGACAACAGTTCTCTTCCAGCAAACAAAAGGGATACAACAATGGGTGTCATCAAGACCCTTTGCATATACTGGGCAATCAAGCATAGAGGACGCTTGGTAGAGGAATGGGAAGAACAACAAAAGAAGAAGACTCCAGAGGAGAGACGCAGGAGGGATAGGAGAACCCCCCAGATTGCAATTTGTAGGTACGCTGACTCCCCTTTTGTCTTCCTCTTTCAGTTAGGGTGTGACCAAGCACTCCTCAACTGCTGTGGTGTAGACCACAGGGTCTTCAGGGATCTCCTTGAGCTGTTTACTCCAGCTTTCAATAGATACTCAATCAAAAACAATGAGATTGTTCTCCTTCCTCCCCCCACTAGGAGTGGAAAAAAGAAGGGAAAGTCAAGAGAGGCCAACACGACTCGTTGTCTTGGACTAGTGCTCTTCTGGTTCAGGATTAGAGAATCTGTTGCAAGGGGAATAGCTATGGCATTTGGTCTTACAGCAACTGTGATGTACAAATGGCTCAAGTTCTCCATGAGGATCCTCCTATCAGTGCTTCACAATCATCCACTCACCATGGGCAGTCTGCCAAGTGAGCAAGAAATCAATGAGTATGTTAGGGCAATTGGAGAAAAATATCCAAGACTTGGAGAAGAACGCGTCTGGGCAGCAGCAGATGGGCTCAAGACAGAGATCCAGACCTCAGAGGACTGGCTCAAACAAGAGATCTTCTTCAATGGATGGAAGGCAAATACTTACGTCAATGGGGTGTTTGTCTTTGCACCTGATGGTAGGATCTGCATTGGAGTCTTCAATTGCCCTGGCACGTGGCACGACAGTACCATCAGTGACTATGGAGTCTATGACAAGCTTGCCGAAGTGGACAGCGCTTGTGCTGGAGGAGCAAAGTGTGTTGTTGATTCAGCTTTTGGCTTGTTGGCAAGAGAGTTCCTCATTCAAAGTTCCCAGACAGATCCAGAAGGTGGTGGAGAAAAGCTCCTAATGAATAGGGACGCCACATCGCTGAGGCAGATGTCAGAGTGGGGGATGAGGATGATCCAAGGGCAGTTCCCAAGGATGAAGGATATGCTTAGGTTGGAGGACTTCGGGGAGAGGAAGGTGATCATTCACTTGATGATCAACTTGTACAACTACCAATGCAGTACCATTGGGCACAACCAGATCTTAACAGTCTTCATGAAGACGCCGCCAGCGTCGGCGACCGACAAGCCACATGAACTTCAGGATCTTGCTGCTGGATACTTCCATGCAGGGAGGAAGGTGTCTCCAGTTGGAAACAATATATTCTGTGAATAATTCCCATGGTCAAGTTGGATATAACAGGACAGATTGTTAGATCTGTTACACTGATTCAACCAACGCATATCAATTCAACGCAATGGGTATCGATTCAACGCAGCAACGCGTATCAATTCAACACAGCAACGCAACACGGGCAATTCAGCCCATCCCTACACCACCATAGTGGGCAGAGACAATTGGTTAGTTTGGTTAGTTCCTTTCATTACGTACTCTTTCAGCATTCTGTTCAAGCAATATAATGAGCAGCAATAAGCTTGTTGTTTAGCAATTAGTTCTTTCTTACTATGCGTTACACCGTGTTATTTGAAATTTTTGCCGTCGTTTTCAGCAACGCTAGTAGTACGCTAGTAGTACCTTTGTGGGAATGCTTGGTTTTTGTGCATACCCTTCCTGGGAGTCGTTGAAACCAGAATATACCACGTTGAAGATATTCAATGAGGCGTCTCCATATATCATGTAATGAAGATAAGGTATGCAAACAATGCATGTGCATGCTGATCAATGCATGTGATTTGAAAGCGAACCCCGGTTTGTGGGATTGCAATGCACATGCTCAGTATTTCTAATCCCAGTTTCATTGGTACTATCAGCAAAATAGAGAACAACACGGTGTAATGCGTAGTAAGAAAGAACTAATTACTAAACAATGAGCTCAATGCCTTGCTCATTATTTTGCTTGTTGCTGTATGTTGAATGGAAATGTAATCATTTAATCGTTAATCGTTGCTAACAAGAATGTTGAATAAGTTGCTGTCACCATGGAATTCACTGCCACTGCCTCCTTTGGGCTGGCGCTTGTTAATGTTACCACCAGCGAGCGCCGTTGCAATGGTTTCAGCCATGGTAAGCCAACGTTCATCTCTCGCGTCTTCACGTTTTGCTCTTTGAGCTTCCCTCTCATCAGCCTTCCTGTCTCTTTCAGCTTCCCTCTTATCCTGTTGCAAGAGGTAATCCTTAAGAGCAGCATCCTGTTCAGTGATTTCCTTCTTCAGTCTTCCATAAGATCTCTTTCTTGGTGTTGCTGTCACAACGATGGGTTCTTGTTTCTTGTCATCGACAATGGCAGTCAAGGCAGAAGTCAATGCTGTTTTGTTGCTCGATTTACTTGCTTTTGCTGGAGTCAAAGCGTACTGCAAGTCCTCATCCAAGTCCTCATCATCCTCATCATCGATGTAACCTTTGACTGGATCAAAGGTCTCCTCTCCAGTTCCAATATTCGCCTTGATTCCAATCAATTGGTGGGCCTCTCTTGCAAGTCAGACTGACTCAGGAATATTTGGATTCCCAGTAGGCACCTTCATTCTCCTCAAGTGATTGAACTTGGTTTTAATGGAATCCTTTGTTCTTCCATAGGGCCAGTCTTGTCCATGTCTGTGAACCACCATGAGCCAGTCTCCCTTACAAATGGGAAGGATCTCCTTGATGAGAGTCATCAATGAGACGAGATCTTCCTCTGAGTAGTTTGCAGTACCAGCCTTACGGCCGGACCCCTCTATTTTTGATCCTCCTCCTGGGGGAGGAGGGACTGGTGCGGCTGCTGGAGGGAAGCGTCCTCCATTACAGGGAGGGATAGTAGCGTAAGGACCAGTACGAGTTGACATCCTCTTTGGAATGAATATTGTGTGAGGGATGTCCTCCCCTTGCATTGCTTGATACACGGCCTCCAGCAGTTGCCTCTCTCTTTGTTGCAGCCAAACGTATAGAACAGTGACTAAGACAGGGGACATCTTTGTTTCTGGGTCTGTGTTTATGTCTTCCTTCCATGGCGCCGGCGCTTTCTGATTAAGAGAAGGTTTAGTTACATAGTAAAAAAATTTTAAGTCTTCTTAAATTTGGTGGGTCTTTTCAGTTGAGTCCTACAACGGATTTTCATTCTTGGATTCCAGTCTAGATTTAGACTTTCTGTCAAGCCAGGATCATGCGTTGACAGAAAGTCTAAAAATTTGGACTAGATGGTCTATTTTTGGTCTGTCTGTCTGTTGAAAAGTAGACCATCTAGATTAACAGGAATCACCCATTACTGTACTTGTACCATGCTTGACCTCACGTCAAAATAGTTTTTCTTTTTTCCTGTTGGTTCGTACAGAGGGCGATTCCTGTTAATCTAGATGGTCTACTTTTTGGAAGACAGACAGACRAAAAATAGACCATTTAGTCTTAATTTTTAGACTTTCTGTCAACAGTCCACTCCCGGCCTTACAGAAAGTCTAAATCTAGACCGGAATCCAAGAATCAAAATCCATTGTAGGACTCAACTGAAAAGACCCGTCAAATTTAAGACTTAAATTTTTACTACGTAACTAAACCGCCGGCGCCATAATGGTGGAAGACATAAAGACAGGAAACACGATGTCCCCTGCTGTGTTAGTCACTGCTCTATACCTTTGACTGAAACAAAGAGAGGCCCAACTGCTGGAGGCACTGTCTCAAGAAGAAGACGAGACAGCAAGGACGGCGGGGGAAATCCCTCACACAATATTCATTCCAAAGAGGAGGTTGTCAACTTGTACTGGTCCTTATGTGCTTTCCTCCAGCAGCTGCACCGGCACCAGCTGTCCCTTGTCAGGGAGGTCAATCAAAAGTAGAGGGGTTGGGCCGTAAGGCCGGTACTGCAAACTACTCGGAAAATGAGCTCATCTCATTGATGACTCTCATCAAGAAGATCCTACCCCTTGGCAAGAGTGATTGGGACATGGTGGTTTACAGACATGGACAAGACTGGCCCTATGGAAGAACCAAGGATTCAATTAAAACCAAGTTCAACCGCTTGAGGAGAATGAAGATGCCTACTGGCAATCCAAATATTCCTGAGTCCGTCCGACTTGCAAGAGAAGCCCATCACTTGATTGGGATCAAGGCAAATATTGGTAATGGAGAGGAGACCTTTGATCCAGTCAAAGGCTTCATCGATGATGAGGATAATGATGACTTGGAGGAGGAGGCTTTAACTCCAGCAAAATCAAGGAAAACGGCGTCAACGTCCAATACCACAACCGACAATGATACACCCATCATTGTGAAAAAGAGACCGTATGGAAGATTGAAGAAGGAAATGACTCAACAGGATGCTGTTCTTAAGAATTACCTCATGCAACAGGATAAGAGGGATGCTGAAAGAGACAAGAGGAATGCTGAGATGGAAGCCGCAAGAGACAAGAGGAATGCTGAGATGGAAGCCGTAAGAGTGAAACGGGAAGACACAAGAGACAAACGTTGGCTTACCATGGCGGAAACTATTGCAATGGTGCTAGCTGGTGGTACCATCCAGACAAAGCGCCAGCAAACTGGCAGTGAATCCCATGGTCAAAGCAACTAATTTTGATGTTTGAATTAGCTCAGTTAGTAAGCGATTAAAGGATTAGTAACAACACTCGGTTAGTACTAAGAAACAGCAAAAAGCAATATAATGAGCAGTATGCGGTATGCGGAGCTGACGAGCTTTCTTTTAGCACGCGTTACACCGTGTTGTTCTCACTTTTGCTCATACTAAAGATGAAAACTGGGATTAGAAGTATACCAATGAAAACCAGGATTTCAACGGAATTCATAGTAAGCACGCGTGATGCTATCCCACGAACCGGAGTTCGCCTTCAAAACACATGCATTGATCGGCACTCACATGCATTGGTTGTATCATGTATCTTCATTAGATTATATATTCCGACATCTCATTGTTACATATTAGTCTTCATTGCAGTATATTCTGGTTACAACGACTCCCATGAAACACTCCCACAAAAGGTATGCAAGAAAACCAATACTGCTACTAGGACCACAGAAATCCACGGCAAAAATTTTATAACAACACGATGTAATGCATGCTAGTAACAACAAACTGCGCTGCTTTAGTTGCTGCTCACTATTTTCTGTTACTACTAAACTAATGAATAAGATCTGCCATGAACTAAACAGACCTCAACCAAACTAACCAACCTTCCCCCCCCACCATGGTGGTGGACTCCATCACTCCTGCTGTAAGTTCAATACGCGTTGCATTGCTGCATTGAATCGATACGCAATGCATTGTGATGCTGCATTGAATTGATAGCAATGCGTTGTTGTGTTGCTGCGTTGAATCGATACGCATTGCATTGAATTGCATTGAATTGATACACGTTGCGTCAAATCGGTTTAACTGATCTAACAATCTGTCCTGTTATATCCAACTTGACCATGGGAATTATTCAAAGAATGCATTGTTTCCAACTGGAGACACAGTCCTCCCTGCATGGAAGTATCCAGCAGCAAGATCCTGGAGTTCATGCGGCTTCTCCATTGCCTTGCAGGTTKCTGGCGGCGTCTTCATGAAGACTGTTAAGATCTGGTTGTGCCCAATGGTACTGCATTGGTAGTTGTACAAGTTGATCATCAAGTGAATGATCACCTTCCTCTCCCCGAAGTCCTCCAACCTAAGCCTATCCTTCATCCTTGGGAACTGTCCCTGAAACATCCTCATCCCCCACTCTGACATCTGTCTAAGTGACGTGGCGTCCCTATTCAATAGGAGCTTTTCTTCCCCCTCAGGATCTGTTTGAGAACTTTGAATGAGGAAGGGCCTTCCTAATAACCCAAAAGCTGAATCAACAACCACCTTTGCCCCTCCAGCAGCAGTACAGTCGGCATCCAATTTCTCCATCTTGTCATAGATTCCATAGTCACTGATGGTACTGTCGTGCCACGTGCCAGGGCAATTGAAAGTTCCTATGCAGATCCTACCATCAGAGGCAAAGACAAACACCCCATTCATGTAAGTATCTCCCTTCCATCCATTGAAGAAGACCTCCTGTCTGAGCCAGTCTTCTGAAGACTGGATCTCTGTCTTGAGCCCATCTGCTGCTGCCCAGATGCGTTGTTGTTCAAGTCGTGGATATTTTGCTCCAATTGCTCTAATATACTCATTGATTTCCTGCTCACTTGGCAGACTGACCATGGCGAGTGGATGCTTATGAAGCACTGATAGGAGGATCCTCATGGAGAACTTGATCCATTTGTACATCACAGTTGCTGTAAGACCAAACGCCATTGCCATTCCTATTGCAACAGATCCTCTAGTCCTGTACCAGAAGAGAACTAGTCCAAGGCAGCAAGTAGCATCAGCCCCCCTTGGCTTTCCCTTCTTTTTTCCACTCCTAGTGGGGGGAGGAAGGAGAACAATCTCATTGGTGGTCCTGTCCACTGAGTACCTGCTGAAAGCTGGAGCAAACAGCTCAAGGAGATCCCTGAAGACCCTGTGGTCTACACCACAGCAGTTGAGGAGTGCTTGGTCACACCCTGACTGAAAGAGGAAGGCAAAGGGGGAGTCAGCGTACCTACAAATTGCAAGCCGGGGGTTCTCCTGTCCCTCCTGTGTCTCTCCTCTGGAGTCTTCTTCTTTTGTTGTTCTTCCCATTCCTCTACCAAGCGTCCTCTATGCTTGATTGCCCAGTATATGCAAAGGGTCTCAATTACACCCATTGTGTCTCTTTTGTTTGCTGGGAGCCAACTGTTGTCTTTTGTTTAGGATACAGAGTTTATGAATAGATTTATTTCATGTAGTAAATCAATGAAAATTGAAAATTTTGATACTATCGAAAATTTCATGTTTTACTTGCTGGTACTCAAAACTCAAAAAGGGTGCCCGGGCGTGTCCATCCAGTCTTTACAACAGATACATATGTACTGCAAAAGAAATATACGTACATACTGTATCTGAAGTGTACGTACGATACGAAGCTTCGGAAGAAAGGAATGAAAGAACATACCATTCCTACGTACCTATTGTAAGGTACGGTTCATATATATGTATCATAGGATCCATTGTAAGAGGTCCGAAGATCATAAGAGGTCTGTGATATCAGAAATAGTTTACCTCGCAAAGAACAAAGATGTCAGTAGATCAGAATAATAAGAATCCTGTGTAGATTCAGTACCGAGAGCTACACAGGATCTAATCAGAGCTACAGAAAACTCACGTTGGAACGAGATAATCTTAATCTTATAATTTCAATTTTCATACACACTTTAAGAGTACACGTAATCTCATGCACAGTAATTACTTTGTGATTTCGTGTATCAAAATTAATCATCCATTAAGAAAAACAACCAAAATACCACATTGACCATGGTGAAACCAAATAAGAACAACTCCTCTACAAAACAACATTGACAAAACACACATCGATCCTGTCTCAGCCAAACAAATAACTTTGATGAGAGCCAGCTGAAGACAGTCACCCTCACCGTGAACCTTCAACGCCCAGCAAGGAAGCTAACTAGGAACTGTTTAAGCTTCTCCGGTGAACATGGAGTGCAGGAACTATTCCATGTACAGGAAGACTTTGAAGATGCAATAAAGGATCTGGAACTACCAGTGGATGAGATAGATAAGAAGTGGCAAATGGTCCTGGCTCACAGACCCAGGCAGAAATGGAACAGCATGTGGCACAACAACAGACTAGCGGATGTACCGAGGACCAATTTCTAACATTGGAAGACAGCCCTGCTCACCTTCAGGAAGTTTTATGCGCCATCTAAGAGAGCCTGTGATGAAGCTATTGAATATTTGCAATCAGAAGCTATCAGAAAGTCCCACTCCAGTTCCTGCCAGGCCCATGCAGATAGAGTTGAAACCTGTTGCGCCAGAGCCAACATTCTACACAGCATTTGGGAGCCTTTATCAGACAGAGAGATCAAGCAGATTCTTTTTAGATCCTTCCCCAAACCATGGCAGAATGACTACATCAGATGTGGAAGAGACATCCTCAATGATAGCGTTGAGCAGATTGTACAGTACATGACAGAGCAAAAGGGAATTGCAGATGAGGAACAGCAGCAACAATCGAGAAAGAGACCAGCAGATGATAACAGTAATGCAGGACAAGGAGAAAGAATGGAAAGCAAAGGAAATGCAGCAACAACAATAATAGGAACAACAGACAGAATGAGACCCMGGAAGAAAGACAGAATAGGGTCAATGCAACGCCCTGTAAGAAGCACAATGGACAACACCTTTGGGGTGAATGTCCATTCAATCGGAATGGAAGCAATTACCAAGGTAACAACCAGAGCAACGATAACAACAAGTACAGAGTAAATCAAGATATAGGGAAATTCTAATGCAAGCAGCACCAGAAAATTTGTGCCAGGAAACTATTCATGCACCATGGATGAGCATGGAAATATGAGCAACTTTCAACCACAGTCAATTCAACCTCAGACCTATCAACTTGGAACACAGCAGAATGGCTCTAACTCCAGTGGAGGTCCTCCAAGCCATGTATCATTACAGTCCAACACCAACACAGGCTCGACCGTCCGATTCCAAGGACAAGGACCAAATCAACAGTGGTGACATCAGAAAGAGGCCTTCTTTGCATTGCCTCCAGCACCATCTACTCGATTACCAGAGGAGAGCTTTGAATTCTATGGCCTTGATAATGAAGAAGCTCTTAAGAACCCAACGACAGTCATCTTGAGAGCTCTGAAAACACCACCGGATGTGCAGGATGTACTGCCAGCAGTCATCCTAGTATGCAAAGCCATCCAAGGCCTACCAACAATGAATAGATAGTGGGAGTACAATGTGCCTTATTCAGGAGCGTTACCTCCCACCAGGAACAGTGCCCTTCCAAGACCAATTCAGCTCAGTCATGACTACAGCCCAGGGAAGCTTTGATACTTCTAAGTATGTCTTCATCTCTAACATACGGCTCCCTGAGTTTGGCAATGGTAAATATACCATAGGAATCCATGCAAGGCTCTTCTCAGCCCCGTGCAACTATGACATGATTCTAGGAAGGGACTTTCTCCTGATGACAGGGATAGACMTCTTCTATTCTATGCACACCATCAGATGGTTGGGCTCCACCATTGACATGAAGCCCACAGATCATTTCAATGATCCCCAGCAAATAGCAGAGGCTATGTGGATTGCAGAGGATGATGAACTCTTAGATGGAGGATTCCTAGAGTTTCATCTACTCCCCCCAAGCAGCTGCCAACCACAAAACTGCAGACTTGCAGTCGGTTTGGACAGTTATTTAGCAGCAGATGCTGCCAGAGCTACTAAAGCAACAAAAATCCTGGATGCACAGTACCAGAAGGTGACCCCAAAGCAGGTTGCAGACCATCAGGAGCACATGAATGGTTCAGAAAGACTAGCATTCACAGCGATGTTAGCCAAACACCAGGAGTTGTTTGATGGCAAATTAGGCAGATATCCACATGAAAAGATCCACATAGATCTTAAGGATGATGCCGAACCAGTTTATATAAGACCATACCCAGTTCCCTACAGACATGAGGATGTCTTCAAATGGGAATGCCAGCATCTTGTTGATGAAGGGGTGATAGCCCCCACTGGCAATTCAGAATGGGGCTTTCCAGCCTTTATCATTCCAAAAAAGGACAGCAGAGTCAGATGGCTCGTCAATCTAAGAGAATTAAACAAAAGGATAAAGAGACCTCAGTTTAATCTCCCCAAGATTCAGGACATCATGAATTGAAGAACACAGTATGATCATTTCACCAAAATTGATCTGTCTATGATGTTCTACTGCTTTGAATTGGATAAAGAAAGCCAAATAATTTGCACTCTCACTACAACACACGACAATTACAGATGCCTCAGATTGCCCATGGGACTAAAATCATCTCCAGATTATGCCCAGGAATTCATCACAAAGATCCTATTTGGTTTGGATGTTGAAGTCTATATCAACGACATGGGGATTTGGTCTCGTGGACCCTTTAGTCAACACCTTTCTTTGGTTGACCCAGTCTTGGAAAGATTAGCATCCAATGGGATGAAGTGCAATCCACTGAAATGTGAATGGGCAGTGAAAGAGTCTGATTTCCTTGGATATTGGCTTACACCTACTGGTGTCAAGCCCTGGCAAAAGAAAGTGGATGGGATTCTAAAGATGGGAATTCCCCGAAATCAATCACAGGTACGGTCCTTCCTGGGAGCAGTGAACTATTACAAGTCCATGTGGCCGAGGAAGTCACATGTACTTGCTCCACTGACTGCACTCACTGGATCTGGTCCTTATGTTTGGACACCTAAATGCAACCGCGCCTTTCAAGAGATGAAAGCCCTTCTTGCTCATGATACTATCAACACATTTGTCAATCTGGAAGAGTCCTTTCACATTTACACTGATGCCTCTGATTATCAACTGGGAGCAGCAATACTCCAGAATAACAGCCAATTGCCTATTGGTCTAAAAAGCTGAACAAAACACAAGTAAATTACACCACAATGGAAAAGGAACTGTTAGCAGTGATCCTGTGCCTCAAGGAATACCAAAATATATTATACGGTGGCAAAATCAACATCTACACTGACCATTGGAACCTAGTCTTCAGAACGCTATCACAGTCCTGAGTTCTCCGATGGAAATTAAGCCTTGAAGGCTTTGATATCACCTGGAAGTATATCCAAGGCAAGCACAATGTTCTTGCAGATTGTTTCTCTAGAGTGCCTAGAATGGATCCGTGCACTGTCCGGGATAAAGAACAGAAAATTTATGACCAAAAGAAAGGCACAGTGGTGAATTTCAAGGAGTTGACAGCTCAGGTGGATCCGGAAGATATATTCTACTTGGAACCAGAACTATACAAGTGCTTGCTCAATTTACCACCAGTATCAGAGATGGAGAATCCAATAACAAATGCAAGCCTTTATACTTATCAGTTCACGGACCMACAGTGTCAACCCCTACTTGAAACTGATCCGACACATTATATCAAGAGGAGGATAGGAACCTTTGAGTTACTCACAGTGTCCACGAATGATAATAACTGGAAGATCTACCTGCCTGATGGCCTCGTAGACAAGACCCTCAGATGGTATCATCTACTATTAGGGCATTGTGGCAGCACCCGGCTCTATGAAACTATCAGTGCCATAATTTTCAAAACGAATTTTCGTAAACGCAGTTTTTCATCTTCGCACGAAGATACGATTCTCTATTG
>CAACVS010000027.1:124147-136046 GCA_900660405.1 Pseudo-nitzschia multistriata | reverse complement strand
CTGAGTATAATGTAGCATGATATAGCATATACTACAGGCTTGTTCTTCACTAGTAGGTCTTGGTTGAATACAGGGGGATGGGGTTGGTGTTATTGCATTCCGGCACGAATGCCGGAAACAATAACAACAACGTCGTGACCGGAATCTTCTTCCGGTCCGTAAAATACTGGAACTGCATGGAGATGCTGGGGAATATGCTTGAAACTGAGTATAATGTAGCATGATATAGCATATACTCCAGACTTGTTGTTCTTCACTAGGTCTTGGTTGAATACTGGGGGATGGGGTTGGTTATTGCTCTTCGGCACGAATACCGGAAACAACTTCAACACCGGAAGATACCACTCGGTGGTGCTTCCGGAGGAACAGGGGATCCAGCTGGGAAAAACCACCAACAGCTGGGGGATATCGATAGACTTGGAATAGGCTTGGTTACATTGCTTGGTTGCTTGAATGGAGCCAAGGAGGAGGATTTTCCCCTTCCGAAGGGGGTGTCACCATGGTTCGGAAGTCAGAAGGAGCCTGTCAGGTAGGATTGTACGTAGGAATCAGTAGGAATTCTAGGTGATAATTTTCATAAGCGAAGTGTAATTTCGTGCGTTTGAAAAAATTCGATTTGAAAATTATGAAGGCACAGCTGGTTTAGTGAAAATCCCAAAGTTCCCGCCACTAATGGAATTTTGTGAAATTGCATGCAATTTATACAGGATTCCAAATTCCAAAAATGGGGGGAAAAATATGTAAGTTGAGCTGGCCGGCGGTGCCATCTGTGCCATCTGTACCACTGAAAGTGATTCCCGAAAACATATCACAGAATATTTTTTCGGGAATGACCCATTCTCTGTATTTTTACATGGTGAAATGATGGGGGCAATTCCCGTTCATACAAAGAGAGGAAACAAAGAGAATATTGCTTCTCCTTGTTTAATCTCTTTGATTTGTCAATTTTTTTACAAAGAGAAACAAAGATAATATTGCCTGGGCAATTCTCTCTTTGTTTCTCTTTGTTTAAACACGAAAAAAACCTATGGGAAACCCTGATCTTGGTTGGTGTCTGTCTTCCTTAAAAAGTAACGGAGGGCCCTGTTAAATCCACAAGAAGTGCGCGCGAATATTGAAAACGCGCGATCGGGGCTCTCCTGGGCTCTTCCTTGAGTTTTTCTGATCATTCGTGGTTCAAGTCGCTTTTGCTCAATCACTTTTTGACCCAGTCGAACAGGAAACTCAGTCGCCGAAAACCGGATTCAGCATGGGACTCGTTGAAGAGTCTCCATGAAAACTAATCATCATATCATTCATTAAAATAAAGGGAAATGTCGATATGTTTAGTTTCCTTTGCCCTTTTGACTTCAGATGCGTTGCGTTTATGAATTTAGTCGCGGAATAGGTTAATTTAATACGACCCTGCAAACGTGTAAGGACAAAACTACACGAAAGATAGGCATCCAAATCTTGTTCAAAACTTTCTTCGCTATCGAATATCATCGGCGGTGCGATGCCAGCAGTATGCAATCGCTACCCCTGCAAAGAAATGAAGCGGAGCGTGATAACGACATCGAAATACCATACTACATTCAGCATTATAACCCATAATTCAAGAAAACATCTCTCGAAATAGGCATCACAACAAACAACAGCTACAAAGCACAAGTAATTTCAAACAACCGGCCGTATTTTTATCGATCATACCATTACGATCACAACCATGCCATCCCAATCCGCTCCCACTAGATTGGCATCGTTTCTGACGCTCCTTCCTCTCCTTTCCTTCGGTGTTGCAGCATCAGGAGAATGCCAGAACGAAAATGAACAACCATTGGAATTCCGATTTTTTACGGACAACAACTCGTGGAAAGACAACGGCTGGACCCTAGAGTGCACTGAACATGGGGAGGGCTCCTCCCCAAAGCTCCTCTGGCAGACCCCCATTGGATCTCTCGAGCAACAAGAGAGCACAGAGGTCATCCGCCAATCGGCCTGCGTTCCCAACTCTTCCACATGTACCTTGCACATCTACGATGCCAGCGGAAATGGGCTTACGGGAGGTAACAGCGACAATGACTTTACCGGTTGGTTTGCTTTCTTGCAYGGCGCGACTACCGTTGGAACCTACAAGAACCTCGAAAATCCGTCCTTTTCTGAGTTGACCTATTGTGTTGGGCCAAAGTGCGACAAGGCGCCCCAAGAGAAACAGATCAACGACGAGGATTGCCAAGACGTTGTTTACCTGGCCATGCAGCTTGACAACAAACCACAGGACACCACCTACCAGCTGGTATGCGGAAGTGATGAAACCGTGGTGTGGAATGGCTCTGGCTTCACCGAAGCTGGTGCATATGTCGAGGAAGAAACCTGCCTCCCAAAGGATGTCTGCTGTCGTTTCGTCGTCACCGACGAGGACACCCAGGGACTTACCTCTTCGATCGACACCAGCGATCCCTCACTGTCCGACGGTACCAAAGCCGAAGGATTTATCTATCTCGAGCGCAACTTTGTGCCTCTTCTCGAATACGATGGATCGACCGGAACTGAATTCAAGATTCTATCCAAGACATTTGGAAGCTGCAGTTCCGAGAAGACCAGCATTCTCGACCAAGAAGAATCAGTGGAACAAAATACCGAGGAATTCATCAAACAAAAACCCAACGATATCCCCGTTGTTCCTTCAGATGAAGATGCAGATGGCAAAGAGCAAGGCGGAGACAGCACCACATTGGGTAACCCCACCAAGATTGCTGAGGAAGACATCAACGAGCACACTGGGGAGAGAGAAAGTAGCGACGGCGAGTCCTCTATCGAGCAATACCTAAACCAATTTTACAAGGAGAAAGAACAACACACTCAGGAGGAAGCCACCCAAAAAGTAGACAACCAAGATAAGGATGTTACTGCAGCCGAAGAATACCTCACCGAATTCTTTGCCGAACGGGTGAAGTCAGATGAAGAGACCCAACCACCGCAACAGGAACCACAGCAAAAGGAGCAGGTTACCGCCCCAGAAGATGCCAGCAGCGATGTGGACAGCGCTGATGCGTTTGTCGACTACGAGAACTTTCAGTACGAGCCTTTCACGGACGATTCATTAGTGAGCAACGACTATGGCGACGACTTTACAGACGACCTCTTYGACGATCAACTCTTTACAGACGACGTCGAAATCTGGAACACTGAACCACCTACTAAAGGTCGCAACCCATGGGATCTCTACGATGACGTCCTCAAGGATGACGACCAAAGTTGGGCCGAAGTAGACGACATCGAGGAAGATCTCGCTTGGACAAAGGAGCAATTGTCGGAACTCGAAAAGCTGGTGCACAAAGCCGATGAGTCCCTACCCATTCAACAAGAAGACGAAGGATTGAGCTTGGGAGCCAAGATTGGAGTCGGCGTCGCCATTCCTCTCCTCATCCTTTGGTCGGTCGCCCTCGTCCTGTATTTCTTCCGAGAGCGCCTGATGGAACGATTCGGTGAAACCACGGATGACGAGGTCCTCGAAAAGGCAAGCACAGGCAGCGAAGATACCTACAGTCAGGACGACATCCGAAGCGTTTCGTCCCTGGGGGAAGCCGTTTAATAGCGACATTCGACGAGAACAACAATAACTGCACAACCAGATCGCAGTGCGTGTTTTGCCCTCCGCAATGCATAGCAACAAACACATGTACCATAGAGAGAGTGACACCTGCAAATTACGTAATGAAATTAATAAACGCCTTTACCAAAGGTTATAATAATATATGTACAAGATATGCTCATAGAGATTTTGACTACATTTCCGAAAACTGTTAAAGATCCCGTGACGAATAGTGTTTTATCGTCAAATCGTTTTGCTTGCCCTTGTACATATATGAATTTGTTCTTCTGCATCACCATTTTGTTGTCAATCGTACCTAAAACTCACCCTTCGAATGGATTGTCGGTCCAGGAGTTAGACTCCTGYAATTGTTTGAATTCCTTGACACGTGCTTCCGCTCAGAGGCCTTTCATTGTTGGAAGCAATCTTCATGTTTCCTTTGCTTTGGATGTTTTGGTGCTTTCGTTATTATAAACGGCGGCAACAGGGTGTAATGACAATGATTCATTCGTAGCATCGGATCTCGAAGAAATTATAGGAAATTTTCTGCTGCGTTCTTTGAAACGAGCCGTTCTATTGCTTCCAGGAAAAGCTAGTCGTTTTCGCAGTTTTTGCCTCCGTTGAAAGTCCCATCTCTTCTTGTCCAGGGCCTCCGCGAACGCCTTGGATTCAGCATTGCTTCTGTTGCGGTCCAAAGCGGCACCGGTAAGAAAAACGGCTTCGGGGATTCCAAGGTCTGACCACGCGTTATTGGTGGCATTCGAAAGAGTCCCGGTTTCGTCGAGCGTAAACCCACTCGTCAATCTGAAGAGAGTGATCGATTGGAGGCCGACAACACCAATAATCCCGGACAACCACACGTAGCGGTAAGTCGACCGCCAAATCGTCGGAGTAGTATGGGTATTATTGTTCGATGTTGTGGCTTCACTTCTGTTGTTGCTTCTGTGATTTGGATCATCGCTCGAAGACGAAGTTGTTCTCACTGCCGTTTTCATTGCCAAACAGGCCTAAGGGTACTGTTGCKACCTGCAGAAGCCTTAATTAGTGCCGGCTGAATGAAACTCTAACGGAGACAGCGGTCCCAGAACTGACAACTCATCGAAGAACAGGCGAGAGCCAGCGATAGAACACAGAAGATTTGGTTCTATCTGTTCCAGTGATACGGAGTGTATGTACGGCAGCGTGGACACAATAGAGTAGACAATAGTAATGAGCGGAATATTGACATGGGTGTGGCCACGGTGACAGGCTATGGAATAGGAAGATGTTGCATGTGCTTTCTAATGTGTTTCGGTTGTTACCCTCGATAACTTGCTGATGAGAAAGGTAACTACGAACAAATAATTCTGGTCCTTGAGATCAAGGCAGACTTGGTCTCTGAGCGTGGATTAACTCCTATTAACCCCTAAATCTACTAAGGTTCGACTTCAAAAGGTGTGGTCAAAACCGAAACTACACTACTAGGCCCTCGTACTTACGTAGATACGGTACTGAATCATATTACTATCAAAGTACGTACGGTACGTACTGGTTCGTGCTGCGTGCAGTGCGTCTGTGTCGAACATAACATGGTACGTACTGTACTTAGTACTACTAGTATCTTTTCTCAGTGTCGTACGCACCGCCATGCTAGTACCGTACCTTACATTGCTCCGTACCTAGAAAGTACAGTACATTACAGGGGTCATACATGTGACCCCTGCCTGGCCGCTGGCTCCGTAGAAGTACCGCGGGAAATCCTACTGATGTGGTTGTAATGAAAGAGATCTTTTTTCACCCCCAAAACGAAAATCGACGCGTGGTAAATTTAGGTGTCGATGTCAAGCTCTTCGAAGAACATCCTTTACAAGAGGCATTTTTACCCTCTTCGTTTCTCTCTACCTCCCGTCACAATATTCAAAAAGTGTTCTCATATTCAATTCCTTCACACGAAAGTAACAACTCCGCTATCAAAATACGACAAAAATGAGGCTGGTAACCTCCRGTTTCTTACGGTTGCCCTCTGGTGGCAACAGAGGTRCCCGAACCGCAGCAATGGTCGTCGCACGGGCATGGATGGTTCTTTTCGTGTTCTTTCTTTCGACAACCACTACGACGAACCGATTCGCGTCGGCCTCAACTCGCAATCCGTTGTTTTCCTCCAATGTCGTGACGCTCGATTCCTCGAATTGGAAAGAAACCGTGGTGGACAATCCGCACCTTGTGTTGGTCAACATCTGCCGAAAGGGGTGAGGATACTGCCAGCTTCTCCAGCCGTAAGTTTTGGATGCGTGTTGCTGTTGCTGTTTCTGCCAATGAGTTCCTTTTGCTGGTTTCGATCCATTCACCTTTGTTCTTGCATGCAATTCACACAAATAATACAATGTATTGCGTTCCTGTATTTTATGATCCTCCATGTTCATCTTTCCGCCCCGATCCCTCGTTTCGTCTTTGTATTCGAAAACAAAAAGAGAATGGGAGAAGCTGGCGGCTTCGGTCAAGGGTATGGTCACCATTGCCTATTGGGACACGGAGGGCGGATCCCGGCCTCCCAGGCTGTTGGGCGAGTACAAGGGTACGCCGACCATTAAGCTYTTCAAACCCAAGCGCAGACAGCGCAAGAAGGGTTCCAGTGCGGAAAAGGACGTAGTGGAATATCAACACGGGGAACGCAACGCAAAAGACATGCGCAAGTTCCTCGAGTACCAGCTTCCCAGCTTTRTCGAGCGGGTCAAGTTCGGTCCCGACGACCTCGCAAAGGCCCGATCCAAGGCTGACAAGTACGGGCTCCCCGTGGCAGTGCTCTTCACCAGCAAAGCAAGCACTTCCACCACGGTGAAGTGGCTTTCTGTGGAGTTCCGCCGCCGGATGCTGCTGGTGGAGGTCCCACCCACGGAGAAGAACAAGGGTATTCGTGAGGCACTCCTAGAAGAATTTTCTGCAGGAACCTCTGCCGACGATAGCAACAGCCTTCCGGCCCTCTACGTCATTCCACCCCAGGAGGGACCACTCTCGTCCGAGACCGACAAGGGCACGCTACAAATTTACGAAGGCGAAAGCTTCAACCGCCGAAAGTTGCAAAGTTTCTTCGACAAAACCGTCCTGAAGAAGCCTGTCTTGGAACCCCTTGTCAAACCTGAAGAAGACCCGCAACCAAAAAAGAAAGAGAGTGTTGGAGGGGACGAATTCTAAATCACCCATAAAGCCCATAATCCCCAAGACAATTGCGTGACGGCTCTTTTTTGTTTGCAAAGTTGTGCTCGCTTGTTATTGCTCGCAAACGTTTTCCTACCTATGCCTTGATTGAGGAATGACGATCCTGCAACCATCGTTCTGTTCAMATCCTTTACAATACGAGGCGGATCTGAGACACATCGAGGCAGTGTTAGGTAAAGCCTACGCGAGCAATGSTTCAACGGATAGGCTAGCAAACGATCAGTGTAAGACGGAATTGTACTAAGGAATGATGGATATCATTAGCGAGGGATCAATGGAATGAGCGATCCATTCTGATGGTTCCAGTGAAATGATGTAAGAAAGAGGAACTTAGCGATCAAAATTTAAATATCAATGATTTCGTTCATTTTAGATTTATCTGGATAACAGCAGTTCAATCAACCTCGTACTTCGTCCTGACTAGTGGGGCAAGACTAAGTGTATCGAACAGAGCTATCGCACGTCAGCAAGCAAGCGAAGACATGTCCAAGACACGTGAAATGCACTGCTAGTTCAGAAAGATTTCAAGGCCATCGTTGCCTACATTGGTCCTTCGTCCTTTGGCGCCGTATAGGCCTTATGATGTTCTCAGCGGCAATATTCCATTTCCTTGGTAGCTTTGGGTTGTGTTGTCGTGAAAACCTAGAAGTATGAGGAAAAAATTTGAAAATTGTTGGAAACTTATTGAATCGAAACATGCAAGATAAAAGATACTCGTCCGACGACTGTTATGAAAAAGTCCATACCGCCGGGCAAAACGCCCTAAGTGGCGGTTTTCGATTTTGCAAGACGTTTTGTATAACGGGGGCCATTGAGACCTTTCGGTCTCGGCACAACGCATAGGTGATTGCAGAAGTCTTGCGCAGGTTTCAAATCGCACAGCGTAGCAAAGCTGTGTGTTGTGCTGTAATAAGGCGTACCTTGTCTAGCTGTTCCTGTGTGTGGTTATGGTATCCATTATTTCACTTGAGTCTTGATGATTGGTTTCTTCCTTCGTGCATTCATCATCGTGTTGATCGGTGGAATTCTAATCGACACCGATCGTGGCTGTCGCTTGAGACGAACGAATAGACAGTAGTCGCAACGAACTATTGAATGACTTGGTCATGATTGAAGGCAAGTTTATGGGCAAGAACGTTCATTCACCCATACTTATGGTGACTTCGCTGGTGTCTACCGGCAATTTACTTATTCATTCGTAGCAAAAAAGCGATTTGCATATCTTTTAGATCACCTAGGTGTCGATAATGCARGGAAACGAGTCCATGTTGAGAAACCTACTACAGCAGCCGGTCGCTTCTGGATTAAAATGTCCACCAAACTCAATACTCCTACCAGATATGATATTGTGTGGTCTGTAATCTATCACACAATGATCCAATAGTATTCAGAACATCACRAGATCAAAATTGATGTTTTTGAATGGATGAAATCTTCTGCAGGTGTCATGGATGCTGTATCGTACCATACGTATGTTCTGTAGTACAGGCGGCAGGGATCATGCCATGTTCCCTCACAAGCCAACGGTGGTACGTACGAGTACTATTGTGACTCGTACCGACCCCTGCCCTGCCGGCCCTGGCCTGAGTACAAGCATAGGAACCTACGACAGGACTGTACGTACAGTTCAGTGCCGTGTTTGTGTACTCGCTCTACCGTATGTACCGTTACTCGTACCTATGTGTTCTGTGTCATCTTCCAAAAAATCATTTGACGGGATGACGGAGTGTCTGTCTGTCTATCCGAAGTTGTGCCACCGCTAGCTACCGACCGGTCGGTATTATTTTTCGTATTTTGGTACTAGTTGTCAGATTTTTTTCAAAAACCTGTAAAAATAATATTTTGACGTGCTTTCCTCGAAAAGGTTCTGAGCCATGATGCGGATCCAAATCACGAACACCAACCAAAAGCATCAAAACGTTTCGATGTTACTTTCTTTCACTGTAATTCCATTTCTTTCGAAACATGTACCGGCCGGTATGAAACTGATTTTCTTGTTGGTGGTAAGTAAGCATCAGTATCTCGTACAGCTCTACGGCATTTACAGTAAGACTGAAATACGCCGCGCTTTGTGTTGCATGTTTCAATTGAGTTCAATTGACTTCGATTCAATTCCATCTCCCGGTACGATACAATACACCAAGACTATTATTGGAGGCTACCATAAAAAAGCACAAATCACTGCAGCTTTTGAAGCAGTGTCAAAATTGAATTTAACGAAGCAAACAATCCGCATTATCTCCAACATCGAGAAGTCGTGAATACCTGATTAGCTACCCCTCGCACCAACAGTCCGCGGCGCTACATCCGAGTCAAAGAGAAAAAARTTCGCTACGAATCCATTCCATTCCTTAGAACAAATACGCACCCTTAAATACAAGCGAAATWAACAACAATGGCAACCCGTTGCGCATTCGAAAACTCCCCCGAGGTTGGTGTCTTCAGTGCCCTCACAAATTCATATGCCCTGGCCGGAATCGGGGGGTCGGAGAATTTCTACTCAACCCTGGAAGCCGAGCTGATTGAGCACATCCCGGTCATCCACGCTACGATCGGTGGGGGACGGTATGTAGGGCGYACCACTGCAGGAAACGTCCGGGGCCTGCTCGTCCCCAACACCACCACGGACCAGGAATTGCAGCACCTCCGAAACTCCCTGCCCGACAAGGTTGTCGTCCAGCGCGTCGAGGAACGATTGTCGGCCCTGGGAAACGTCATCTGCACCAACGACCATGTCGCACTCATACACCCCGACACGGACCGGGAAACGGAGGAGATTATCTCCGATGTACTGGGCGTTGAGGTCTTTCGACAGACCGTCGGGGGGCAGGCTCTGGTCGGGACATACATGAACATTTCCAACCAGGGAGGTATGGTCCACCCCCGAACGACCGTCCAGGACATGGAGGAACTCTCGTCGCTGSTGCAGATCCCACTGGTAGCTGGAACCGTCAACCGTGGATCCGACGTCTTGGGTGGGGGACTTGTGGTCAACGATTGGTCCGCCTTTTGTGGGCTAGACACGACCGGGACGGAAATTTCTGTGGTCGAATCCATCTTTAAGCTCCAGCGAAACCGAGGACAGGACCAGTCGATGCAACCGATGGACATTGTGCAGGATATGAGGAGTTCCCTGATCGATCAACTGTCGTAAAATATAATTTTGTATACTGCAATAGTACTATTATTTCTACTACTAAACTATTGGTAGTGCAGTACGCTCTGATACCATGTTATACTTGCAGATACGAATAGCAGTACTTCTRGTAATCAAAATATGAAGCCGTCCTAGAAAAAGTAACTAACCCACTTTATAGAAGTAAAATAGTCAGCGAGCAACAAGTCAGAGTGTGCCATACAACCGGTGACAAGAAAGAGTAGGATTGATGCCCAAAACAACATCACATGTTTCCATATAACTATCACAACACCAGTAGTACTACTAGTATTAATATTGTCTCTTGACAGATTCTTGCTCCAATCAACAGTGATGCAATGATTTAGTAGTATTGCATAATTCTAGTTTACTGCAAGAAGTACCAACTTTCACACTTATTTACTTCTCTTTTGGCATCTTCTTCATGATGTACTGTACTACTACTAGTACTAGTGTAGTAGTATTATGTATCTTAGTGGTGGCAYATCATGTACTAGTGACAGCATGATGATGATGCCTGCTGGTGCCTACTAAAAAGAAGAAGAAGAAAGGATAAGGACAAATATAAAGAAAAATAGGAGGATACCCACCAGCAGAAGGACGAGAATGATAACTGCAGGAGCATAGTAGTACTAGTAGGTTGTCATTCAGCAGACTAATAATATAAGTAGTACTAATAGTAGTACTACCAGTAGTAGCACCACCAGCAGTACTAGTAGTAGCAGTACCACCACAACCAGAATCTTTTTTATATTGGTAGCAGACTACAGTATGAAAAGTTCTAGTAGTACTACTACTATCATAGTACTAGTAAYATTATTACTAGTAGTACTACTACTAGTAGCTAGTGCAATTGCACAGCACATTGTTTACATCTACTATATTTAGGGGAGCCAAGGAATCATCATACAGACACTGATCATAATAGTCCTTGTTAGTAGTGCCAACAAGAAGGGTCATCATCTGCAATACTACTCCTACTGTCAGGAGGAAAAGTATACAATGACAATGGAGCAAGAATTAGATAGTATGGATGGAAGAACCAGCAGTAGAGACACAACTGCAGCATGGGGAAACACACTAAAGATGGTGAATACTAGTACTATGGGGAKAGAGAAAATCAGCACTGAGACAAGAGGAGAGCCTGAAGCCAACTTCTTGTAGGAGGAGGCTTGTGCTGGTAGGCAAACTTTCTCTCTTTATGTTCTTGTTTGGGGAAAAACTGAAACCAGAGACAAGCTGAGATTAGTACTACTACTACTACCATCACCAGTCAGAGAAGTGGCACAGAACAACAACATCAATGAAATATCAGCAGTGCTACTAGTTTCTGCTGCTTCTGCTGCAACTGCTACTACTAGTACTACTAGCAGTATTAGGTTTAAAAATTGGATAAACTTAAGTACTAGTACTAGTAGTACTAGTAGTAGAACTCAATGTATCTTGTTGTTGGGGATAGGAGGGTCTGGGTTGTTGTTGTATGCTGTTGTGAATCTTGGAGGGTGCAAATAATTGCATCACAAGGGATGAGACTGAAAAGAAAGTGCTGGAGCATCATGCAACAAGATCATACTACTACTGCAACGGATACGTACGTACAGTATTAGAAGAATACGTACGGATACGTACGTACTGTATTGAAAGGATACGTACGTACTGGAAAGGAAGCATACGTACGATACGATGCTCCCTCTGAATGGATGGATATACCATTCCTACCTACATATCATAATTTCAATATTCATACACACTTAACACCTACTACTAAGAGTACACGTAATCTCGTGCACAGTAATTACTAAGTGATTTTCGTGTATCGAAATAATCAACCCTTAAGAAAAATAACCAAAATATCACATCGACCATGGTGAAATCAACCAACACACATCGGTCTTGCTTAAGACTTACAAACGACTTCGATCCAGCTCAATTGAAGACAGTCTCGATGACAGTGAATCTTCGAAACCCAGCAA
>CAACVS010000027.1:99540-112621 GCA_900660405.1 Pseudo-nitzschia multistriata | reverse complement strand
CTAGTAGATTCCATCTTACAACGCTTAGCGGCTAACTTCATGCTGGCTACTCAAGTACCCTACAGTAATCCCTCAACAAACCACAGTCCCAATTTCTATGTTTCACCTGTGGGGTTCAGAATAGATGTGGGGTACTACTACTGGATTTATTGTTTCAACCAAGATCAGCAACAATATGCAGTACACATTGTAGGGGTACTATAGCTCCAACTTTTATGATTGTTCCAGTAGGGCTGGTTTCTGTAACTAGCAGAAGTGTTTAGAGTTGGTATCCTATAGCATGGGCAAGAAAATTCCAGACGCACCAGTCATAACATATTTTATCTTCAGTATACAGGCTGCAGGCCTGACTACTACCTTTTAATAATAAACAACCCCCTACTAGACTAAATTTGCTATTGATTCATATGTGTATCAATGTTACTATGCAATTATTGGGGACCAAGATACACCCACTGTCAGTTCAAGATTTATTCAGTTATACAGTAAAAAAACACATGKYTTGTTTATTTTGGGCTATTTTTTTACTGTGTAACAATGGATCATGGAATAAAAATTACACTCCTAGTAGCATGTGTTAAAGTTGAAGGACCAGTGAGGAGGAGTACACACAAAACTTCTATTCATGGGAATAAAAATTCAGCTTGTGCCCAGCTGGCTGGTGTAAACTGCAGTGCAAGCCCCWTTTTTGGTCAAACTACTAGTCATTACACACAAAAATAAGGGCCCAAAATCTACAACAGTATCTTGCATTTGCTCCTTGCCCGTACTATACCATCATAGTTTATGACCAGCTAGAGAAGTTATGTTTTGGTTTGATCAATAAGATTTGCAGATAACATTTTCTCAGTTTTTTATAATAACCTCACCACTTTTACACCATTGAGAGTGTTGAAAGCATTGTCTTTGATGTATTCAATGATAGTTTCTTTGACGGCTGGGATGAATTTGGCGACATCTTCRAAGGCATCTTGATTTTTGTTGAGGTAAGCAATGAATTTGCCTGTGAAACCATATGYAGTGTTCATTGGTTCCGCGAGTTCAGGATAACTGTGATGCTGAAGGAAGATAGCTTGGGTGTAGTCGATGTTGGGGAAGAAGGTGCGCTTCGCGCTTCTGGTTTTAGTCATGTTGGAGTTTGAAGGGTGAGATGATGTCRGAAGTATAAAATATATTTGATCTGAATCAGAAGGAATATATTTTATGGGAGATGTTGTGAAGCAATTTGAAGTGCAAGGTTATTGTAAAAGTACCGGTTTTTGTGAGAAGCTTGAATTTYGTTTTGAATTGGAGTTTTACGGCAATGTGGGTTGGATGTGTAACGTGAGATGGTCGTGTGTAACGTGAGATGGTCGYATTGTGGGAATAAGAAATATATTGTTAGTACGTGCATAGTATGCACGTAGGATTTATTTTTAATTCATTGTGGGAATTAAAAAACATAGAAGCAGGTTTGTCGTCGCCAAATAAGTTTCGTTGATCGTAAAAAAGAGAAATGTTGAAAGATTTCCAAAGTTTTGAGATGCGAAAAAGCATTGTGAGCGGCGACAATGGCGGTCGTTTTGAAATCGTGGCTGAGTAACGATTACTGTCGTGACTGTGTAATGATAATTTCCAAGACGATGGCAGCGACAAGGCATAGGAGTTGTCGAAGACGATGGTAGCGACAAGGCGGCGTATGCATTGTCGATGTGTTGTTCAAAGGTGTGTGTTGACGCAGTGTCGGTAGAGTTCGTATTGAGGAGAGATCATGCCWAAAAAATTATCACCATGGTGGTGATGAATTTTATTGGAAGGGTGTCATAACCTGTGGGAGTGACTGTCCTAAAAGTGATGTAAAGTGTGTGCTAGAAGAAAAGTGAGTCGATACTCTTTTCAAGGATCGACGAACTATGGAATCTAAAATGGATCGCTGTGAGGATCGAGTGATGTGTGAATCGAATGAGTCGAGTCACTCACGCAAGTGAATGAAATGAGTCATGTCAATCATATGAATCCAGTGGGATTGTGTGAGTCATATATGTATGGTGTGTATGAATCATAGATACGTACCGTATGTATGTGTCGTATGTATGAGTCATACCCACGGTCTGATATCCTACAGACAGCAACAACAAGTTTCACAATTTTAATTGTGCTACTACCACCACTAGTACTACTAGGAGTATTCCATTCTTCCTAGTAATAGCTTCAGAATACTACTTGTTCTTGTCTTGTCCAATTTGTGTTTGCTGTGTATTGATCTGGCCTAGGTCTATGTAAAGAGTATAAAGATCTATTTGATACCAAACTACTATCATAGTACAAAAGGATACCACCAATAATAAACTGATACTTTGCAGAAATAATATGCAGTATACACTGAATGACAGTAGTAGTATAGCTGAGGTTAAGATTCAATTTTTGGTCCTACTAGTAGTATTTCTTGTTAGTACTACTAGTAGGTAGTATGGTTGGTGATTTTACTAGGTTTTTGTTGGTGTGTTTTCATTATTTTATTTGGGTTTTACAGTGACTATTTCAGTGCATTATGGAGAATCTGTGCAGTACTACTACTAACAGTCATAGTAGCATTAGTAGTAGTAGTACTATTATACCAGTACTACTACTAGTAGTAGTACTATTATACCAGTACTACTACTAGTAGTAGTTTAAAAGACAGTAGATTTGCTGGTGTTACTAGTACATGAAGATAAGTGGTGGTTCAAATCATTTTCTTGATTGTGACCATCAGCTTGTATTCTTTTACTGCTTCACTTCTGCTACTACTAATAGTAGTGTCACTAGTAATCATGGCAGTACTAGTCCACCATCGTTCCTTTGTGGAGATGAACTTCAAAGGCCAACTCTCCATAACAAGAAAACAATTCTATGTACCATCCAGATATTTATGTTACCMCTGTCAATATCACAATGTATTGCTTGTTTCTTCTGGTGTCAAAAGGTGAACCTGACAAAGAAGGAAGCTTCTGTGCAATATAACCTGAGCTTGTTCTTGTTACAGCAGCAGGCAACCATTCCCCTGCTGTTTGTTCAGAGTATTATGGAATTTTTGTTCTGGTGGTGCTTAGTATATCATACACAATCTTTCTTGTTTCTTCTTGTACTTTTACTATCTATGACATCATTAGTTGTAGTGCTACTAAACATCAGCTGGTGCAGCAAGTCTACTGCTGTTAGCTGATTATACTACAAAGTACTACATCACAGTGACATACTTAGTAGTAGTAGTAGTAGTAGTAGTAGTAGTAGTAGTAGTAGTACTAGTACTAGTACTAGTAGTACTAGTAGTAGTAGTAGTACTAGTAGTAGTACTAGTACTAGTACTAGTATAGCATTAACATGGAGCATACTACTGCTGGACACAGAATCAGCAGCTTTTTACTTCAATACTATTTGCCACTTCAACAGCTACCAAAAAAATAATAAAAAATCAGCAACAAAAAAGCTAGTAGTCTTCATCACAGGGTTGTTGTGGTGACAAGGCAAGAATTTGTATTTTTGTAAAACAAGAATGACAAAAGAAACGATTTGATTTTGTGAGTGGAAAATTTTTGACAACTGAATACTCGTTGAGTCATGATGGGAATTCTGTTGGTTAATACTTGTGGTGCTGCACAGCCATAGGGAGACAAAGTCTTTTCAATGTGTGTCAAACAYGATCGCAATGTTATGGTTGATTGAATTAATCTCTGCTGGGATAAATGCACATCACTTCTACTGTTACTGTTCAGCGTGAACCATTCACTGTTTGCTGAATCCACCATTAGTACCAGGTTCCGAAGAATGATTAGGAGTTTCGGTGATGGATACAAATAAGAAAAGCAAGGTTCTCTTTTTGTAAAGCATCGTAGAATTTCGTGTCGGTATGGGTTATTGTCATAAAGTGCTAATTTATTCTACTGTACCATGATACTATTGCACAGTCCTATCTATTAGCAGCTGGGAGCGTTCATGATAGAGTCGTCTTCTTCGTACTTGGCGTCGATTTCCTGAACGCTACTGCGTTTTTTGAGGAGCTCAGCTCGGGGGACGGTCCATTTCTTTTTGGCCGTGTCGTACAATCCAACGTCTTGCGAGCCCTTCTGGGCGACGGGCATGCTGGTTACGGGCTCGTCCTGTCCGTCTGCAAGCATCTCTTCCTTCATCATAAGGCAGTACCGTTTTTCGTGGCATCCATACGCATGGGGCGTAAGTTCGATGACGTTGTTCAGCGGAATAGACACGTAGGGTGCTTCCTTCCGATCTAGCCCCATAAAGTAGGCGTACAAAATGCGCAAAATTCCCTGGTGGCCGACGATCAGGAGGGGCTCTCGGATGCGTTCCATTTCTTGTGCCAGCGGTTCCAACCGAAGCGTCACATCCATGTAGGATTCTCCGCGGGGGTATCGATAGCTGAGCTTGTCGGCCTGCCGCCGTGAAAATTCGTCCGGAAAGACCTCGCTGATTTCCTTGTAGGTCATTCCGTCGCAGGTTCCGGCGTACAACTCGTCGAGATTCCGGCGGGGCTTGGGGCGAAACTGGCACCAATCGGAATTGTCACCATTGTCAAAGGTGTGGCGGAAGTTGGTGTGTTCGATGAACTGTGCCGTTTCCCGGGTTCGTCGTAGGGTGCTGGTCCACAGCCGGCAGGGCCGTTGGAKCCGGCCCTCGTTGTCGCTGCCACCAGATTTCACCTCGCCATTGTGCATGTGATCCTCCGGTCGGGGGGTGGCAATTTCCTCCTTGGCAAAAATTGCCAGCCGGCGAGCGTACTCGAGCCCGGCGGGGGTGAGGCCGGAATCCCCACCGATCTTGCCCAGCAGGTTGTATTCGGATTGCCCGTGCCGCGTCAAATAAAAGGTTCGGGGCATCGTGTGCAGGTTCATAACAAAATGAACGACCTTTAGAGAAAGATAGCCACGGATATTGTGCACGACGTACCGGTGCGAGTTGACAATCTTGCAAAAGGCTCCATCGTCTTCTTCGACGGGTTCGTAGTATCTTTCGTAGTTGGCACGTCGGGCCATAAAATCGGCAACGGCCTTGGATTCTTCCACTCCCTTGTAGTCGGGAGTACTGAGTTTGACCTTGTGAATGTTAGACAGCAAGATCTATTGGTGTTATGCGTATTAGTACATAATGAATTACGGTGTCGTTTTGCGTGTCGTCGGCAGTCCACGATAGCAAAAATGAAAATTTATTCGGTCGTTATTGAAATTACAGCAGATGTCCAAAAATCAGCATCCAAATCACGAGACGCAAAAAAGACAGAAATTTTGTGAGAAGTGCCAACGAAGGTAGATCTCCACATCAAAACATTCGACTTCTATCCCGCAGTGCTCATGTCACCCCCACGCATACACGCATAGCAATCTATGGGTTCCACACAAAGATCGGTATCGAGATTCGCTGCGACACTATTCATACTCACGGCCTCGTCGTCACAGATCGACTCGACAAAAATTGTCTTGATGTTGTTCTTTTMCTTCTTGAGAACCGACTTGATGTGCCTCCTGCGTTCCTTCGTGGAATTGGTTGCGTCCAGAGCCGCCACCCGCACCCCGTCCTCCGACATGTACTCCATCAGATCTGCAAGGGCGGCGTCACAGGCGACCTTTCTCTGGGCCAACCCGTCGGCGTTCTCCGGGTTGTAAAAGGAGGCGGGTTGCTGTGCCCCGCACAGCTGGCGGCGGTAGTCGCCGACGTTGAAGATCTGCGAGGGAATGTCGTGGAAGAAACTCAGAAAGCGGCAGATACGCTTGGCGATGTGGGTCTTTCCGGTGGCCGGAAGACCGACCATGATGATGACCAGCTTGTCGCTGGCGCTCGATCCCATCACCTCGAGAGGTGCCGCGTTGTCTCCCTCCGGCAATACGTGCGGGAGCGGGTTGTAGTCGCCACCGGCGTGCCATGACGTGCAGTCGTGTTCATCAGACAGAATGCTGTCGTTTTTCGGGACGTCATTGCTGTTGGTTGCCATGGTGGATATGCGGTGCGAAACGTGGTGTTGTGGTTTGGTGTCGTTTCGTTTCTGATGGTTCCAATGTTATCGGTACAGTCCGATGATGAGGATTGTTTGCAGGTAGCTGTTGTGAAGTCGAAATGGAACTTGAATCGACCCGTCGCATTCATATCGGATCGGGTACATCGCATTACGGAGCGGTACCCAAGTACGAACACCGATGAATTTAGTTTAGGGAGTGTGATACACGCACCAAAGTCTATCGTACTTACATGTACGTTACAGTAATACACTAACAGGGGTCATTAATGTATTACAAAGACGGGGTCACACGTGTCATTCCCATCAAAATCGTCACTGCTCTGATTTACCGTACTATACCGGTGTCTTCCGTACTCGAGCCAACGTACCGTAACTTCACTACGTAGTACCGTTGCATTCTTTTTCTTCGTTTTCCATAGAACAGTTTCCACCGCAAGGTAGTACGGTACTGTACAAACGTATGCACACAGTTGGATACAGCACCATGATAGTACTGCCGGGGACCCAAGAGTACGTGCGTGCAGCAGCTTTTAATAAAACACTGAAGGAAAACAGAAACGAAGAAGAACATCCCGATGCAGTGATGGCGACACTGCTGTACAGATTAGGTACCTAAGGTACGAGTACGTACAGGTGTGGTACGTAAGATACGTTTCTATGACGTGATGATGTGTGTTCGTCTGATTTCCACCGTACGTTACTGTACGTGTAATATACTGTACGTACGCTTTCTATTTTTTTCTGATTTCAGGGTCGAATGACGTAATGTTGAAAACGTCTTCTTTTGGGGATCATTGATTCAGATAGATAATTTTGGTTGAATAAGGTTGGGGTTAGTACCGCATGTCCAAAAACCAAAAATTAGACAATCTAGATTTGATAAACTGACAGACTAAAATTATCATAACTGTCCCCAAGTCTAGATTTTTCTTGAAGAGGACCCTTGACCCCTTACTAAATAATCTAAATCTAGAGTATACTACTACTAGTAGTAGATTTGTTTAGAAGAATAATGATGGGAATGGCCCACCAATGCTGCTAGTACTACTAGTACTAGTAGTACTACTAGTTCATTCCCATTATTCTCAATTTTCTACTAGTACTACTATGATATATCAAGCAAGCAGATGTTTGAATTTTTCTGAGCTTCCAATTGAATCTTTCACCAGATCAATTGAGAGACAAAAAATATCATTCCACCAAACTGTTATTTTAGATTAGATTTGATAGAAAATTTCTAAAATTGCTAGTAGTAGTAGTACTAGTACTAGTAGTATGATGGTTCCTCTTCTTACTTCAAGAAGATATTGTCATCCAAGAAATATAGTACTACTACTACTAGTAATGTATCAAAACTTCTACTATTATGTCATTTGCACTCTGAGGTTTGTTGTTGTACTAGTACCTTCAGATCAGTCCCTTTTTGGTGGAAATTAGGTTGACAAATTGCTTCACATCATCATGACTGTTGACAGGATTTCCCAATCCCAGGTCCTCTCATCCAAGCTGAGGATAACTTTCCCTCCTCCTCATAGTACTCATTCTTCTTCTTGCTTGAAGCATAGTGTTTATTGGATGCCTCATGGGAAGAAGCCTTGTTCCTCACCTTTGCCTCCTGATCCACATCTAGAGACTTCTGGGAAGTACATCTGTTGGAGAAACTTCCTTCAAACTACTCTAGTCATCCACCAGCCCATCCCAACACCAGACTGGGCCTCGCATTGGTCATGCTAGGTGGTGATACCATTCTTGTTGTTCAATCTTCTTGCAGTTACTAGAATTTTTGTATATGCTGGGGATGTACTACTACTAGTAGTATTGTTAAAATGCAAGAAGAAGAAGACAAAGACCTAGTTGTGCCTCCATCACATCTCCTAGAAGGGAGGTGCCACCCCTCAGACAAGCAGACCATTCTTCTTCCCAGAAGAAAGTGGTGGTTCTGGTCCACCAGCAAGCACCTCTTCTCATTCACAAGGTGATGCTAAAAATTATATTTTATGGGAGACGTTGTGAAGCGATATGTTGTGCAAGTTTGTCGTAAAAGTATTGGTTTTCGTGAGAAGCTTGAATATCGCTGTAAATCGAAGTTTTACGGCAACGCGGGTTGGTCATGCAACGTGAGATGGTCGCCTTGTGGGAATAAGGGGGATATGGTTAGTACACGGGTACGTGCGCGCGTGGGAATTATTTTTTATTCGTTGTGGGAGTAAAAAAATGGAAGCGGGTTTGTCGTTGCCAAATAACAAGTTTTATGCGTTGTCGATGTGTTGTACAAAGGYGTGTGTTGACCAAGTGTTTGGTAGAGTCGTGTAATGAAGGAGAGAGCACGCCTAAAAAATTATCACCATGGTGGTGATGATTTTTATTGGAAGGGTGTCATAACCTGTGGGAGTGACTGTCCTAATAGTGATGTAAAATGTGTGGTAGAAGAAAAGTGAGTCGATGCTCTTATCGAGGATGGACAAACTATGAAATCTAGAATCCATCACTGTGAGGATCAAGTGATGTGTGAATCAAATGAGTCAAGTCACTCACGCAAGTGAATGAAATGAGTCATATCGATCGTATGAATCCAATGGGATTGAGTGAATCATATATGTATGGTGTGTATGAAYCGTAGATACGTATCATATGTATGTGTTGTAGATATGAGTCATACTGCTCACAGTCTGATATCCTATAAACAGCATTAAATATAGTAATATTAAGATTTTTTGTCAAAATACAATAAGATATCATATCAGTCAATGGAAGTCACTATACTATAGTATCCTGTTGTTGCTGCTGAGGATATTGAAGGCTGCTACATCTGTATTTCTTTTCCTCCTGGTGGTGAGGATGCAATACTAGTACTACTAGAAGTAAACACTGTCACTCCACTACTACCAGTCATGCTTCTCCAGGACTGCCACACCTTCTTGTGCTGGCAACTACTCCTTCTCATCCTCAGCTGCCCATGAGAGAAATCCAGAGAAGAAGAAGAAGTGACAGCTAGTGCTGTAGTATGGCTTATCTCCTAGTACTACTAGTAGTGGTGCCCCTTGTTGTTCCTCTGCTGTGCTGCTGGTGCTTTTCCTCCTCTTCTTGTTGACAACACCACACAGATTCCAAATGATGAACAACAAGAAGAAAAAGAAGCTTTTGTTGCCCACTACTAGTACTACTAGTAGTATCATGAGGATGGTGTTGGTGCTGCTGGTGGTTCTTGTTCCTCACCTCTTGGTGTTCTTCTTCCTCTTGTTCCTCCTCTCCTTGTTCTACTAGTAGTCTAGTAGTTATAGCTATAGCTAGAGTAGCACTGGAGCTAGTGATAATGCTAGTTGTATAGTAGCTAAAGCTACAGCTACCAATACAACTTTCACTAGAGCTAGCAAAACAGCTTGGACTAAAGCTAGCTATATGAGCTAAAGCTAAAGCAAAGCTAGAGATACTACTACTAGCTAGTAGATAGCTATAGATAGCTATATGAGCTAAAGATAAAGCAAAGATAGAGTTACTAGTAGTAGATATAGTTATAGAGCAACTATACTCAAAGTACAACAAGTAGTATGTGACAAAAAGAAATAGTTTGAGAAAATGAAGTAGTTGTAGTTAAGCAGTAGTAGATCTAGTACTGAAATTACAACAAGTACTAGTACTACTTTTTCTGGTACTACTTCTGTTTTTCACATAGTACTAATACTACTAATATTCTTGTTGTTATTCATAAGAATATTTACTGTCACAGCTATCTATAGCTAGTATAGCTAGATTAGCACTGGAGCTAGTGTTACTGCTATTGGTATAGTAGTAGCTAATGCTACAGCTAGGAATAAAGCTTTCACTACAGCTGGAAATACAGCTTGGATTGAAGTTATAAATTCAGCTAGGAGCACTGGAGCAAGTGTTACGGCTAGTGGTAGAGTAGCTAAAGGTACAGGTAATGATAGTGATACTGATAGTGATATTGATAGCTATAGTATTCAAAGTCAAACGTATMGTAGAGCTACTGCTATGGAGCTAGTGTTACTGCTAGTCGTACAGTAGCTATAGCTACAGCTACCAATACAGCTTTCACTACAGCTGGAAAAACAGCTTGGACTGAAGCTAGCTATATGAGCTAAAGCTAAAGCGAAGATAGATATACTAGTAGATATACTAGTTATAGTAGAGCAACTAGTAGTATGACTAAAAGTACAACTATGAGACAAAAAGAAATGGTTTGAGAAAATGAAGTAGTAGTAGTTAAGCAGTAGTTGATTTAGTACTGAAATTACAACAAGTACTACTATTACTTTTTCTGTTACTACTTCTGTTTTTCACATACTAGTACTAATACTACTACTAATATTCTTGTTACTATCCATAAGGATATTTCTTACTGCTACAGCTAGTAGTTATGATAGCTAGTAGTAGTACATCTCCCAACTGAATGTAGTAGTAGTGGTACTAGTAGTAGTAGTAGTAGTACTAGTAGTATCTCCTAATGGTAGTAATACTAGTGGTGTGGATCTCACCACAGGATCCTAGGTTCAAGCCCGTGCCCGTTTGAGTGTAATTCTTTTCATTACTGCTTCTACTAGTGTTTGTGTGAGGGTTGTATTGTCAACACGATTGAGAGCATAACGCTTATTATGTATCTGTGGTATGTGCAATATATCTACCCTGCGCTAGTTTTTCATCGAAGAACCTTTCCCGAAGGACGACTAAGACGACTAAATTTATCGCACAGTGCTCAAAACATCGATCGACGTCCGCGCATCGCAACTTCAAACTCCCGATCTTCCGCCTTCAACAATCCTCCCGTAGTGTGAAGCTTTCGGACGCACGAGGCAAGGCGAGAGAACTGTTTACGCGTGAAAACACCGTGTTAAAATAAAACCGGTTTTCGTTGCGGAACCCAGCGGCTTGGTGTACTGTACMGTACGGAACCCACAGTACGTACCGTAGGATGCGATACCGTACCTACCCGAACTAAACACCTGCTCGAAACTGAAATGAAGGAAACTGAATTGTTTTCCTTTTGCATCACGGTTCGCGACCCATCATCGAACTACACATTCGAAAAGGTACGTAAAGAATCCTATCCTTTTTGCAGCAAGTTTAGTATTGAAGAATCATGGCACTATGTGTAGCGAATGACGACCGTAACAGAAGATTATGGCGACGATTACAACCGGGGCGATAGCTGCGATGGCTCAAGGAAAAGGAAGGGCTGTCGGTTTTCGTTTCGAGGTTGGTGCGACTTATTATTTTGCACATGCATGAGCTATGAGGTCGAAGTTTGGATGAGACGCAAAGCAGCAAGATGGCCACGAGTAGCTCTCGGACGATGAAACTAAAATGAAATGCAGGAGTCTTAGCAGTGGGAAATGGCTAGAACCGGAACATTTCGTCTCGAATACCTGCATTCGTGAGCTTTACTTTTTCTCGCACTGCTTTGAAATCCTTTATCAAACCAAACCATCTGCACTTGGTTGCGGTGATCATTCATAACAGTGGTTGGCTCCGACAATCATCGTCGGTGTTGCGATTGAAGGAACGAGCCCGAATGTTTTGCAATCATTCGAACGTAACACCACACCTGAGGTTACACAACAACAAATCAAAAACTTGCGATTCTTCAACAGCAATATTGTCATTTTTGTTCATACTGCGTGGAAGTCCTGGGTAGTAGAATATGCAATCGGAACACAGAGTTCATATCTCATCGGCTCACACAATTTTTCCTTTGCTTCCCCTTTCTCGAGACAGTTTAAAATAGATTTCTACCATGTCCAAGTTCACCTTTTGCCTCCTTACCGTTTTGGTCGCTGCTTGCTCTGCCTTTGCGCCTACATCGCAATTGAGCAGTGCCACCCGACAGGCCTCGATGACCTCGTCTCCCTTCGCCCTCAACGCCGTCGAAGACTATGACTCGGAAACCTACTGGGAAGACGAATACCCCCCATCCAAGGTCTTGGGACCTATCATGTCCAAGATGCCCTCTGGTTTGCTCKCTGCCTTGTCGGTCGTCTTCTTGACCTCCCTTGTTCTGTCGATCTCTGGAAGCGCTGCCCTCCAACAAGAACCCGGTGCCTTCGAGAACGGATCGTGGGTCAAGTGGTACTATGTTTTGGGATCCTTCGGGGGACCCTTGGCATGGGGAACCCACGTTGCTGCATGGATCCAGCGCAAGAACGGCATGTAAACGAATCTCTCTTAGCGATCGGATCGGTGTAGTTCCTATCCTCCGGTAGCGAACAGTCTTAATTTCACTGCCGTAGAAGTGATCTAGTAACAAGCACGCATGCATCGGATTCGATTGGATTTTACGATCCAGTCTATCTATCAACTACGAAACCAAACCAACTACGCTACGAGCCTTAACTATCGATGGGAAGTTGGTGACACGGGAGACGACACTCGATGGCCGAATCTCGTGCTCCCTGTTTTTCTTGCGATGTAGAATTTAATTTACAAATAGATAATATTACTATATCGTACCGTGCGAAGTACCTCTCGCATTCGTTTGTGCACTAACATAATGCTTGTTGTTGTAGAATCGTAAATGAAGAAATGTACCACTCGACCACTAGCCAGGGCGATTTGGACAGATCTCAGGGAGCTTCATCGACCCGTAGATAAGATTACAGCGTGGTCTTTTTCTTTTTTCTGATCATCCTTCTCCCTAGGTCACACCGAGAATGGGTCGTGCCGCCTTTCTGAACAAGTCTAGATTTACACTAAAACTGGATTAGACTGATGGCGTGGAAATAACCTCTACTAGAATGTGTGTCGCCAGCATGAAAGATGGTACGGCGTGTGTGGATCAAGTCTTAAAAGATGAAATTTGGACTTCCAATAGTTGATTTCAAGTAATTACTTGGTGCCAGAGGTTCATGATGCTAAGGCGCAGAAGTATTGGCGCAGTAAACACATGAAATTCAAACATCTATTCTTCAATTGTCAATTTTTGTTTGATTGATCCATATTGACTCCTAATACTAGTGACAAGAAGCTTGCTACTTTSCTAAGAAGGTAACCTGCTCCAATGGGCAGTGGCGTGTTCTTGTTCTTTGGATTGCCAGACAAGTGAATACTAGTAGTAGTGCTAGTAGTAGTGCTAGTAGTAGT
>CAACVS010000027.1:37119-87384 GCA_900660405.1 Pseudo-nitzschia multistriata | reverse complement strand
TACTAACTCCGTTTCTAGCAAAAGGTGTCCCAGAGAAAACTGTTTCAACGGGTTGGTAATAGAGGGAGAACTGCACGACAAATTGTACCTTTTGACTGTAACACAATTGATTCCAAAGCTGCTGTTGTGAGAAACTTCGGCACCACCGACAGATACACAATTGATTCCGAAGCTGCTGTTGTGAGAAACTTCGGCACCACCGACAGATTTTTCGTCCTCTCTAACAGAGGAGAATGGCTCGTCAATTTTCGTGAGACCATGGTGGCTCTCGAAGAGAAATCGATTACGTCGATCGTGGATGGATTAGAATCAGACTCTGCTGTTGCGTAGGGTCACGTCCTATATTTCTTTTTGTACCATTGTCATATTTTGTAACGTCCTTACGACAAAACGAAGATTGTAATTTATATTTATGCACTTTATATGGCAATTGATTAACAACTCTCTTTGTGAAAATATAATTTTTACGTGATCAAGCACCAGTTTTCAGATTTATTAATGCCGTCGTCTTAGTTCCAGATTCCGTAACATCGTTACGCGAAATTGAAGATTGTAACATACGTTTCTGCACTTAAGTCAGTGTACGCCAACCGATTACCAGCTGTATTTAAGGAAATAAAATTTGTTGCCAGCTGATCGCCAAATGCTTACATGTTGAAGAGGCTACAGGGCTGTAGTTCATGTCAACACACAGTCATTCGCCGTCTGACATCAGATACGCAATAGCTTCCTTGATGACAACATCTTCGTCGTACTGCTCAGTAGTTTCCTCCCCCGTCTCATCTGTCGCAAACGACCCATACAGTTTCATCCGCTTCCTTTTTCCCAACCTCGAAGACTTCGTCATAAAAGCTTCCCATACAAGACAGTTGCGTTCACTCTCCAAACTACGTTGATCGTCCCTTTTCTTCCTTGATCGTTTGTGTTCTTCGTATCGATCGAACCCTGCTTCGGAAATCCATCCGGAACTGGTACATAAGCTGTTTTTGTAGAGACATTCTTTTCCTTTCATTACTCTCCACAGTTGAACATCAGACATAGCATTCCATCCCATGACGTCCAACTGGATATAAGATCCCTTGTAATATTCACTCCTCAACTCAAAGAAGCTGGGTCTATACCCAGGACCAAAGCAGTTGGTACATTGCTTGATGACGGTCCTAGAAAGAAGGGGGGAAAGTGAATTCCACGTTTTTCTTGGATATGTTTGCCCGCTTGCATCCAACAATTTTCTGAGTTCGGAGTTCGATGGGGGGCCGATGCCAATATTGCCGTAGCATTGCTTGTCTTTGGTGTTTGTCAGCACAGGATAACCACACAACAGGTAGCACAGAATGATACCCAATGCCCAAACATAAACATCCCCATCTTTGGGATATTCGTCGTTGACGTACTCCGTGCATATGTGGTCCACCACGTAGTCAACGGCGATGTGGAACATGTTCCTCGACTCAATTTTGTCGAAATATCCTTCTCGGCTGTTTAGTCGTTTCCTGACGATTCCTGTGAGGTTGCAACCATTGAGTATTTCCATTACCTTGGGACCGTCCAGTCGACATAAATTGTCACGTGTTGCAGTCCCAAAATGATACATGTGTGGGTTGATGTCTATGAGCTCCGAAACGGACCATCAGTCTCCTTCGCTTACCCGTGCCTTGCAGTCACGTCGTCGATTCAGTAAACCCTCTAGGTGTCTCACACCTCTTATTTTTGTTTTGTAATCCCTAACCGCAGCCATGGTGGGAAAAAATGCCACCACAAACAGAACACCGTTCCGGATATGTCTAGATACTATCCTGCGGCCAGGTTTGAATTCAAATTTGAACATGCGACGCCTGCCGGATGAGTGCAAAGCACCCAGGCATTAAGTATGGCATTCACGCTACACCAGCAAGAAGTCACACAGGTCTCAGTGACCGATAAGCGCTAGCGATAGTCTACTACGATAATCAAAGGGTGATGGTTCGACTCCAACCACTGTATCTCTTTTCCCTATAAATTTTTTTTACGTACAATATGCACGCACTCTGTTTGAAGACAATTAGTATCAGTTATTTTTTTTTCCCTGAAACAACAAATGGAGACCACAACCTTTTGACTGAACCTTTTCTGACATAATATGATAGAAGTTTTTGATGCATTCTACATAGTCCAGCGCCTGAATTTGACCAAGTTCTGACCAATGATTAACACTGTTCTGGATCACCAGCAATTCTACCTTACACCCCAAAGGCCAGGGGGTTGGTGACTCATTACTCTGAAACAACAATTGCAAAGCACCAAATATTGAGTAAACCTTTTCAGATATGACCAGGTGGAAGTTTTCTATGCATTCTACATAGTCCAGGACAAAAATTTGACCAAGTTCTGACCAATTGACCCTGTTCTGGATCACCAGCAATTCTAGCTCACACCCCAAAGGCCAGGGGGTTAGTGACTCATCACACTGAAACAACAATTGTAAAGCACAAAATATTGAATAAACCTTTTCAGATATGATCAGGTAGAAGTTTTCTATGCATTCTACATAGTCCAGGGCCAGAATTTGACCAAGTTCTGACCAATTAACACTGTTCTGGTAGTAGTTTTGTTTTTTTAAAAAAGACATCATACTATTGACATGGTTCCTGCGTGGTGGTTGTGTGGTGCACAATAGTAGTAGATGTACTACTAGTAATACTATCCTAAAATGAGCCCTTTCAACTGTCTTTTGTGCCTAAGCGATAATGGCCTGAGTTTAGTACTACTAGGTAGTATTAGAATTCTTACTGCTGCTGCCTACTAGTACTAGTAGTAGTACTAGTGTGTTGATACTTCAGAACTGAGGAGGAGGAGGCTCCTTCTCGCAACGATTATAGTACAAGGGGCTCAGCCAGCATGAGTCCCTAGGACTGGACCTACATACCTACCACGTACCTACATTTTACATACTATGATTCCTCCTCTGAACATTCTTGAGTGCTGTATCTCTAATCGTAATTGTGACATGMAGTGTCACTACTACTAGTAGTAGATCAGAATCCTACTAAGAACTCCTTTGGATTGTGTACCATAATCCACAGGGACATGATATGTCTCAAGTGCTTGACATCTCCTAAACACAGTGATGACAACTTCAGATTATAGTATATATATTATAACACACTTTTAATCCTAAACATTATTTTGTGCRCTCCCTCATCAGTAGCCACATCAAGCACCACCACAATCAGCAGCAGCAGAAGTTGTCAAACAAGAACAAAGAAAACCTCCCACTCTGACATTACTGGTGGTGGGGGTAGTGAAAAGTTGCTGTCCAGAAAAATCCCCAACAATGGGATTGATAGTACCACTACTACCACTAGTATGAGGACTACAAAAGGAGCTTACTTGTTCATATTTTCTTGCACAGAAAAAACATGAGCACTAGTAGTAGTACTAATACTAATAGCACTTGTTCTGCTGCTCTACTGGTGGTCACTATGGCAAATTGATTGTACTACTAGTAATGGTACTTGCCTCTTCATTCTACATAGTTAATGAGATATTCTTTCAGCGGCTACTTTTCCCCTATTGTTTCTAATKATTGTTACAGGATTGGCATAGTATTCTTGAACACCCTCAACACCACAAATAATTTCTGGATGACATACTACCACTTCTCTCTCTTCAGAAAAAGCAAGAGAAGAAAGCTAAAGCAATTGGTAATCATATTTTCTTTCCATCTTTTTAGTACTCAAAAAATAAAGCAATTTATTTTCTGSTTGGGTTATGACAATATAGGTGATACTAATAGCATTCATTGGCCACTAGTACAAGTGTATGCAYTGAATCATTTTGCTGTTTGGTTCAAATCGAAGGGCGCTCTAATGACATAAAATCATGGGACATAGCRAAAAAGATAAACTGTCTCAAATTTAGCTTTGGGTTTTAAAGTAGGTAGCACAGAATCTACCAGCTCAAAAGGTTCATTGATATCATCTCTTCATCAACTACACTACATTGCTAGGAATTCTCTRTCTTCTGCTCGGTTTCCGTCCGCATCGAAGTGAGTTCTTGCAAATTCGTGCGGATCTCCTTGGTTCCCATCAGCATCGATTTCAGCACATTTTCCTCGTGCYGAAGTGCTTCTATCGAGGTCAGCGACTGCTCGAACTGCTGCGACGACTTCGGGTCAGTAGCGGCAGCGCTGCTACTGAGATACTCGACAAAACGAKTATTCACACGRTCTTCAAGTTCGTACTGGGTGTCTTCCAACAACTTGAGCAATAAATTCTTCTTCTCTATCAAGATCCGAATTCGGTGGTAATTGATCGTCTTGCCGTCTGGGGCCAAGGCCCTGTCGTTGCCTACAAAACTTGATCGATACGTGTGCTCCTTTCGCTCGCTTTTATTTCCAAAAATAATCTTTGTGGTAGTCGTGGTGATCGGATCCGATCGGTCCTCTAATTCCTGCACTATTTCTTTCAAGAGTTCCAGTGATTTGCTGACCGGGGTGTTGTACCCACTTCCCCAAAGGTCGGTGCGAGCGAGGCGATATTCGAAACTTTCCTTCGGTTGGGGAAACAAACCTGTCAGAAAGTCGCTCACCTTTCCAAAAAACGAAGTGATAAAGACAAATCCATGAAGGCACAAAGCCGTCCACTTGAAAACATCCGAAATAAAAATGCCCTCTGGTTCCAGAACAAAGTCTCCTAAACCAACCGTTGTGACCGTAATGTATGAGAACCAATAAGAGTCGCCAGTGTCGTATTCGTACCCAGGCGTATGGGTRTTCCAGAATCGTCTCGCATCCCAGGCGATGAGCGCGATCCACAAACAACTGACAATTCCCCATACGATTACCCCAAAGAGGGGGTTCTTAAACCAATTGAATCTGAACCGTRTAAAMAAGTCGTCAGCAATGGTCATGTACGTKGTTCCCGTAAGAATCATRATTCCTCCGAAAGCTATGATCGACACCCAACCTAGACACCACACCAAGCTTCTTCCGAATTGTGTCTCGGGAGCAAAGTTTCCTGTTGGCATGACACATGAAGTATTGCGTTTGTCCATTTAGTTGCGGCAGTTTGGAATGAATGGTGCGTATCAGGAGAAAAAAATAGATTGGAAGGAAGAAATCGGTTGGACAGAGGTATCTTTATTATGCAGTGCTCTGCCATACACCTAAAAAAGGTTCTCAATAATCGTTGCGCTGAAGGCACTTACCATATCCAACAGCTGCAACGAAACACCAGAGAGGGAAAGATTTGTAACAATCAAAGAAAATACATGTGCGTTAGAAAAGAATCAATCTCACGAAAACCAGATAGGTTCATGAATCAGGAAATCTTTCAGTCAAAAAACAAAAATGGATTACAAAACCAGAAAGCTGTCAACTCTCATGAATCACTCACTGGTCATAATGGTGAACCAGAACCAGGCCGAAGATCCGACGTTGGACTGGCATCCARATCCACCCGTGGCATCCTTGACGGATTCCTTGGTGGCTTCCCAGTAGCATTGAAATCGATCCATGGTGTMCGTATCGTTATGATTGTAGGCATGAAAGAGCGAAACATTGTCGTGAAAGAGCGAAAAATGGTCGCCGCTGGGGGTTACATAATGATAATTATCGTCGTCAAATGTTTCTGCGTCGGTGTCGTTGCCGCCGCCAATCTCTGCACATCCATAGGCAACGGAGTAGTTCCTGTAGAGGGCTTCTCGGTTTCTATTCCACTCGGCCCTGTAGTATGCGGATTGATTCGGATACGCGCTAGCCTCGATTTGCCTCCTGTTGGGCCTGAAGGGATCGCCCAGGCCTAGCTCTTTACTGTCCCAGCAGCGATTCCAGTTGAAGGTAAGGCCGCCACCGTTGCTCTCGAGCGCTTGAAAGTCGTACCTGGCCACGTCGATGGTGATGTTGACTATAAAGTGGAGCAGCGCACCTGCGACAGCCTCGCAGGCAGCCATGTACGCGTACATGACCGAGGTGGAAGCCGACGAATTCGAGTCATCGATCTGGGCTGATTCTTCCAGTGTAGGTCCTGGAAGGGGTGGCAACACAGGCGGATCGAAGGGTGGCAAATTGATCGTTGGGAAGCTGGTCGTGACGAAGTCTTTAAACCATTCCATGTCGTTGTCAAGATCGAGAATCAGGTGATGGTATTTGTGGGCAATGAAAGTAGCGTTGCCAACACTTGCGGCATGTGTATCGTTCATCAGCCGGTAGTATTGCGTGAGGCACGCCGTCGGTAGGTGCACCAGAGCAGTTGTAGCCTTCTGGACGGGGATGGCAGTAAGCAACCAATCATGCTGGAGGTACAAATCGTTTTGGGAGACCTCGTTTGGGCTTTCTGCCAGGGAGATGACGTATCCCCCCAACAGTGTGGCGCCAATCAGGGAACAGACCAYGAGCTGTCGATGAAGAAATGCAAATGTTCGCGGCCATCGATCTACAATGAGGTGCAGTCTGTAGCGCATCGGCCCGAGTTGTCGTTTCTCTTCGTCTCTGTTGCTTTTCTCGATGTCGAACAAGTTGCTGCGATTGCTGGCGACAACAGTTTCCATGTTTGTTTCGGCTGCTCCGTTTTCGACACTTGAGTCGGGTGGTCGCTCGTTTGCAGTTTCCATTGCTGATTTTAAGCTTGCTGTTTGTCTCGCTCGCCGATTTCAGTTGTCGCGATATTAAATGCTCGGGTTGGTTCTCGATTCGCAAGGCATGCAATGTGCCGAGGATCTCGTGTAGTTATTTTTATGTCGTTTCCTGTCGATCTCGGATAACCTGGAAGGGTGAGTAAGGTGCTCGTATCAGTATGTAGCGAAGAGTAGAGGGGGGCGAGAGATCTCGTAGTCCGAGTTCACCATGTTGGTAACAACCTCATCCCAAAAGTGTCAGTGAAAGATTAATCTGGATGCTACTGTCACAGGTCCTAAAAATTTCTCATGATCTCAACAGCCCCGTCAGATGAGATTGGTGATAGTTTATGCCGGGAACCCGTAGATCTTCGGAAGTGAGATTTAAAGTTCTGGCCTGCTCAGTTGAACAGGTATGAGCAACATAATTCTGAAAGTATCAAAAGTGTGAGAAGCAGTAGTAATCAATCTTTCGTCATGATCACCGTAGTAAAGTAYGTACGTACTACGGTATGTATCGGGTTAGGTAGGTACTCTCTACGAGCCTAACTCGTACGTAGTTCTACTGGAAGGTCACTTTCGACGAGAAAGCACTTCGTACAAATGTTCGTGACCTCAAAAGCGGTAGTATTAAGTATTATTTTATTCTACTGTCGGGGGCGCAACATGTAATTGGACGTTATCCTACCGTTTATTTAGAAACAAAATATGTTCGTAAGCGGGATGCGTACAGACAACAAGTCGAGCAAAAGTACATACGGTACAGTACCGTAGTAAATCAGTGTTTAGTACAAGTACAAGAAGCACTCACTCGTACCCATTACAGCACGTACGAGGAAGGACGAGTACGACTCTACTTCACTGTGTTTCGTCTGTTGGCAGATTCAAAATTTAAAAATCCAAAATCCTGTCCACACCCCAAATTCTCCCGTCCCTCTCATCAAGCATTGCTTTGTTTCCGTGCCAATACGGCTTTGTGRTTGCATCTTGTATCGTGTATCATACGGGACCCTCTTGCTACGGACCCTCGGAAGACCACGAACAAAATCCGTAGGTAAAAAGTACAAGATGGAAACAATGACCCTCTTCTCGGCGCTGCTGCTGCTGTTGCTGCAATCTGCAACGGGCGTTGCAGAAAGCAGCATGAATACTGGCGGAGAGGAGAGCCAAATCCATCTCGGCGGTCCGTCGTCCTGGGTCTTCCCCTTGCTCCTCTCGTGCCTCGCGGGAGCCTCCACTTGCGTTGGTGCCTCCGTGGTGTTTTGTTTCCGCCCCTCCGCGATCCGCCGGTCCATGGCTTTTTCCCTGAGCATGGCGGCAGCCGTCATGATCACGATCTCCGTGGTGTCGATCCTTCCCGAGGTGGCCAGGGGCATCCTGGTGGCGTACAAGGAGGAGCAAACGGGGGCTTCAAACGACTACGGACACAACGCTTTCGGCCTGTTGCTCCTTGAGCGTCTCTTCTGGTTCGGGGTGGGGGTCGGAGCCTATCTGTTGCTTGCCAGGCTCCTGGTCTTGTTGCCGGAACCAGAACATTTGTACCTCCTGGAAGATCCGGGAGACGACGAGGACCACAAGAGGAACTACGATTTGTACCTGTCTGACGACGGCGGCGATGGCAAAGACGAGGAGGCGTCTTCCGGTCTCTCCCCCTTGCTCGTCCGGCGGCGGGCCACCGGGAACACAAAGGGTGGAACCAAAAATGTGGCGTTGGACCGGGCACTGTCGAGCGACACGCTATCCTCGTCCAACCACAGCAGTTCATTGAAAGCGTTGGAGAATACCACTCCGTATCCCGAGGTTGTGGAAACCGGGGAAGACTTGTCGGCATTCTCCAAGGAACGACGAAGACGATCGTGGAGGGTCACCCTCATGTTATTTGCGTCSTTGCTGATCCACAATTTTCCGGAAGGATTGTGTGTGGTACGTCGGTAATCATCGCAATAAAGAGTGCAATCGTTGAAGATGCACATGGGATTTGTTCGTCACGGATTTTTTCTTATTTTAAATGATTCATTCGCTCACTCTGTTAATCACGGACTTGTGTTCGATCAATATTCAATGCTCAGGCTGCCTCCGCCAAGGAATCACCAGAACTGGGCATTACAGTCGCTATTGGAATTTTTATTCATAATGTCCCAGAGGGGATTGCAATCAGTGGTGCGTACTAGATATATCGAGCACATTTTCACCTTCTGGATCGTGTTTCGACGGACTCTCTCACTCGTTCGTTTCGTTTGTCGACAATCCTTTCGCAACGCAACATCGATTCGCGTCACAGTTCCCTGCATCGCCGCACGACCCGACCAGCCCTGGTTGGCATTCTGGCTCGCTAGTGCTTCTGGGCTTGCCGAACCGCTGGGTGCGGTGGTGGCTCTATCAATGCTCGGTGCTAGCAGTGACCCTCCAGACCTGGAGAACGTCCTGAGTTTTGTGGCTGGCGTTATGATCACGGTCGCGCTGAGGGAGCTCTATCCTGAGGCTCTGAAAGCAGCGGAAGAAGCCTCGAAACATTCACAACAGCATTCCACGAGGGATTCCACGAGGGAAGCCCTTCTGTTTCGGAGCCCGCGACTGTCACGGTTCATGCTGCAGCCACAGAATCGATCAATTGTGTGGGGTTCCGTAATGGGGACGGCGCTCATGGTGGCTACAGAACTCTATTTGACGTGAGGAAAGGACCACCAATCGGCAAAAATGTCACGATAGTGGTATGGGGCTGGCAGAATCATCTTTTGTACAAGACAAACGTGATTGGTCGAATCAATCAAAATTCTCCCTCCAAATTGATTTATTGACTGCGGGCAACGTTCTTTTTTCGGACTACACAAATSTCCTTGACATCGCAATGGACTGAGTCCGTCGTGCGATGGATTCGCACCTTTTGTCCGAACATAACGAATGCATAAGTGCGGCTCAGGTTCCCCCTTTGCATCTTGGTCCTGTGACAATGCATGGTTTGCCTTGAGCAGATTGTGTGACTGATGAACTTTTTTGCATTGTACTGCACTGTACTTTGTATTGAAGTGTTATAGTACACTGTATTCTCGTCGAAACGTATTGGGAATAGTACGATACGTCTTCTATCCCAATCGCAATAACTTGCGTGCATAATTAAGAGGCGCATGTCCATTTTTTTAATGCCACACAGAGTCCGTGTCCGGTGTCTCGAAATTTAATATCAATAGTCTGTAGCCAAAGAGAATATTTGGTGTACATAAATTGCAGAGATTGCGCAGAAGTAGGAAGCTTGAACGAGGCACTCGCCTTGTCCACTTCAGCGTTTTCATTCATATCTTTCTAGTAGTAACTCATGCTACTTCACGGAATGCTTGTTTTCAGCCGAGTTCATCTCAAACGAAATTGTGTTTCTTCATTGGGATAAAATCACATAAGGGTATCGCCTTCAGAAGTATCTGACAAAAAACTATGATTCTTCCGGATCAAGTCATTGCTACGTCTTATTCCGCGGTAAATACGTCCTGATTCAGCAATTGCGAGAGGTTCTAGTCACAAGATTGACAGCAAACAAACACTGACATCACAAAGATGTACAACGTGCTTTTCGGAAAAGTGATTTTGCTGTGGTCCGTTCAATGAGTGTAACAACAACTGGAACGACCAAGTCCAAGCAGACAACACCAACTACGAAGAATGAGATTTGGAGTCCATAATCGATGATCTAGCCCTATTATTTTATCCACTAAACCTCATAGTTCAAGCCAAAAACGCTCGAAACAATGCCCACAACAAACAGAAGATACGCTAATTTCAGCCACGAGAGATACCTCGACCCTGAAACTGACTGTTATAATGTCTTCTGAAAAGATCAACCATTTTTGTCAACTATTTAGTATACGTATAATATCATAATAAGGATGTGGTAGCGTCGATATGTCGCAAGAAATGTCCACAGCAATGCCTTATGCTTTTAGATTGTGCTCCAGATCTTCGACTTCATTTCTCCAGGCTTCCTCCTTGCTGATCTTTTCTAGTTGCTCCCTGCTAAAAGCCGATATTTTTCCACTCGCTTTCAAGTCTTTCAAGTTTTTAATTTGTTTAAGATTTCGCAAGAGTTTCTTGCGCTTCTTTTTCGCGGTTCGAACCGCGTCCTCGTCAACAATCGTCGTAGTGGGTCCCTTTACAGGACTATTGTCATCGTCATCATTCTCAGCCGTGACTGGTAACTGCTTTGTGGCTGCTGGCGTTCCGAAAGCCCCACTTTCTACAAGAGACATCAACCGTAATGCCTCCGCCATATCGCTAGAGYTTTCTTCGTACTCAGGGTTTTCAAAATCGTCAGAGTCAAAGTCTACAGCATCATCAGCAAAAGTGAACTCAACAACTTCACCGTGCTTTAGTTGCGGCACTATTGGTTCATCGTCGCTGTCGTCTTCGTAAACACCAATCATTGGCGCTGTTTGCTGTTCGGGGAGAAACTCGGCAAGGGCATTTTGCTGCTCTCGTTGCTCTTTACGTTTCTTTTGATCCTCTTTTTTCTGGATCTTAGCCTTCAGCTGCCCGCACCCAGCATCGATATCGATACCTCGCCGGACACGTGGGGTGGCCGAAATCCCATAATCCTTTGAAAGACAGTCGCAAAAGGCGTTGACACGCTTGACGTTACTTGGTTTGGCGCCCTCGAATCCCTGGGTGGGATTAAGGGGAATGACATTAACGTGGACCATATCCCGGCGCAAACCATAGCGCTTCACTAAGTTTCCAAGTTGTCGAGCTGTCTCAATTCCGTCGTTTTGATGGGCAATTAGGGCCCACTCAAGTGTTACGCGTCTTCCAGTTGTGTCAATGTACTCCTTAAGGGTGGTCATGAGCTCATCTAGGCCACCATAGCGTTCGTTGGCCGGAAGGAGCTTCGTTCGTTCGCCATCATCAGCACAGTGCAAGGAAACAGCCAGGCGTACCTGTGGCATTTCTGTGTCTTTGGCGTATAATTTTTTGATGCTGGGAACGACTCCCACGGTTGACACGGTAATCTTGCGAGCTCCGATGCCTAGCTCGGAATTGATTCTTTTCACGGCCTTGACTACATTGCGGTAGTTAGCCAAGGGCTCTCCCATTCCCATGAAGACGATATTTGACAACCGCTTCGAGGGATCGTTTTGGCGCTTCAGCTCGCTAGCGAAGCGAGAAACCTGCTCGAGAATTTCGTCGGCCGACAACTGACGGGCAAATCCCATCTGACCAGTCGCGCAAAAAACGCATCCCATGGCGCATCCGGCCTGACTGGAAATGCAAGCAGTATAGCGTCCATCCTCGTAAGGTCCCATTAATACCGACTCGATGAGCTGCCCGTCTCGGAGCTGGTAGGCCCTCTTCACGGTACCATCCTTGGATTTTGCCTCGAAAGCGAGCGAGAGTGCCCCCCCACCATTGTCGTTGACTTCAGAAGAATCGTCATCGCTGCCAGCACGAGAAGTGAATTCCAACATGGTGCTTCGAAGATTTTTTGGTAGATTGTTCATGTCATTGGGATTTGTAACGCCCTTGTCTCTGATCCAACCGTAAATTTGTTTCCCGCGGAACTTTGGATATCCCCACGACACAACTAGYTCCTGAAGTTCTTCGAGAGTAATAGTGTGCAGATTTAAAAGCGGCGGCGGATTATCAGTCGTCACGGAAGTAGCTGGAGTTTGTACTATTTTTTGTGGCCGGGATATCCGCTTTTGCTGTTCTGTTGTTGCCTGGGAAGCCGACGAGAACATTATTGTCGTAGAATAATGAATTAACTTCTGACGACTTGAGATTCGAGGGTGCATCCGCATTGTCTTCTTTGTCGACACGAAGGCCTCCACAGCTATCCGACCCGAAGTAGAACGCATACCGATCACTCGGCGCATCGAAGATGTCGYCGTGGTTGCCAGAAAGTAACAGTAAACCATTTTGACGAAAGAAGAATGTCTCTGTAGCCTTTTCCTCGTTGATTCAGTCATTGTGTCCGTAAGAGTGTTCCGTTATCACCTGATCTAAACCATCCAAATAATTTACTATCAGGCTCGGTCGCCTTTGTTCTCTGATGATAGTGTTGTATGGTATAGAGAAAGGCAACGCAAATCGGGAAGAGAATTGTGTCTTTTTTATTCCTTGTGATTGAGCAAATAGATTGACGATGTTTACGAACATCAGTTTTTGAAATCGTTCGGTTTTTTGCATCAACTATGATGTGCTTTTCATGCGTGCGTTTTTGATTTGACTCACTCGTGACTAGAGCGGAAAATCGAATGGCCTCGAAAGAGTACTACCAAACTGGCGTCTCCCGTCTGCCCGCCTACCGCCTATTGATTATTCATGATCTACGGTACCATGTATGATTTTCGTACACATTGTATGTCTCTACGGTAGGTATGATAAAGTACTTGTAATACTACCGGACTTACGCACTGCGAAAGGTATGTATGCTCTTTAGTGCGGTATCACTACATGTTTACAATATAACTACATGTTTACAATAAAGAGTGAGTTGAGTGGATGTGCTGTTTGCTGTCACTCACTATTCACTCGTGATTTACTACGTGGTATTGCCTCCTCACACCACCCTGCACTTGCAGAATCTAGAGACTCGTTCAATTCAAAATTTGTACTCAGTAAATTTTGAAGAGGATCTAGATTGCAAGTGGAGCAAAAGATGATGCTGTTGATTTTGGTGGGGATCTTGGTCGATATAGTGGCTTTTTCCTCACTAATACTGTATAGTTGGGTGGGTGACGGGCAATGGTATGTATAGTCTGGTCGCATCCTTCCCATGAATACATCTGTATGTTCATAGAATTTGGTTCGACCAGTCGGTTTTCTCAGTGAGTCACTGTAATTCTCATCAGACTTTGTTTCAAGAAAGTTAATGTGTTCATCATCAGTCCATTGTAAGATCACAAAGTGTTTCATTTCCACGTGTTGTGTTCTCCGAGTAGGTTGATGTGCATTAGCCATTCTCACTGCACCATGGTTATCAGCTAGGATGGGAGTGGCTTTTGTTTGTGGGATTTGCAGTTCCTCCAGTATCCATCAAAGGTAGAGAGCAGCTTTTCCTGCATCTGCCATGTTGGTGAATTCAGCCTCTGTGGAGCTTTGAGCTATGGTTGGTTGGAGGCGTGTCCTATAGTATGTTGCTGCTCCTGCTAGCATGATAATAACCCCGCCCATGGATCTTCTTTGCAGTCTGTCTGATGCCCAAGTTGTGTCACAGGATCCGTGTATTTGCAGTGGTTCCGGTGATTGGTAGAATTTCTCCAGAGTATGTAGGCTGGTGTATGGTGTTGGTAGTGGTTTTTCTGGGAGATCCATTCTCGGTTCCGGACGCCAGTAGGTTAGTCCCTCATCCTTTGTTACCAGGAGCTACATAAACACTTGTTTTAGTGCTTCATAGTGTATTTTAGCTGGTTTATGTGAGTGGTGGCTGAGTGTTATAACTGCAATGGAAACTTTACTCTACATCGATCATCGATGATCGATACAACGATCTTGAAAAAAGTATCGCACAAACAACATTCTCAATGAAGTAACTTATGGACTGGTAACAAGCCATAACAAATCGAATGGTTTGATATTGAGAATTGACTGGATCACCGCATCCATTCATATGAGGCGTGTCCCGGTGGCAATCGGTGCCCTGACTTTCTATGCCCAGTGCAAACGCATTAATCCTGCCTGGAATCCAAGAGATTGAAATTCCTACGCAGAATCAACGACTAGTCGGCATAAGAGGCGGTGCCTTCAGAGCATCAAAGATATTCAAAGAAAGATTCAAAACAAAAAACAAAATCAAAACCGGCATATTATATTTATTTTGTTCCGAGTGAATGCAATTAAAGGTATCGGAGACTCGTAAAGATTTCATTCCATTGTTTTGATTGACGCCGAAGAATCCGTATTCGTCAAAAGATCACGGAGAGACGCCGATGAATCCATTCTTGGCAGCTCAAAGTAAGCAGAATCGTTGAAGATTTTAGGCGAAAGTCCATTCTCTGAGGAATACGAGTTGGGTGGATGGCGGTACCGTTTCCCCCATTTTCTCTTTGCGAAGATCGCAATCGAGAGAATAAAAACAAACAGAGACGAGTAACCTGTGCACAGTTTGGAAGTGACTCTTGCRAATAATGATGACGAAGACAGCAACAATGTAGATTCGGATTCGTCTGGGCTTGGCGACGGCAGCACAAACTCCTCGAGTTCGCCCGGTACGAAGTGTACCGCACCAGGGAAGGCGCCATTCAAAACTTGCACCGGACGACCCTGCTGGTTCTTCTTGCCAACAACGATGCTACCAAAATTTCCGTGGCCACCTTCCGATCCAAAGCATCCAAAGACTATTGTTTCGGGAGATCCATTCCCATCGGTTGGGTCGTCACTCCATATCACATCCAGTCCTGTTACCAGTGTGGTCTGCCGTTCATAGTTGATGAACTTAGACTTTTCTGCGTCTTGAAGTTTGCAGAAGGAAGCGACCTGCGCTTTCGTGAGCACGATTTGTTCCTCGCCTTCTGGCTGGACGCGAACAATTCCGTCTTGTTCTGTGGTGACGGAAATGGGCATGCATCCAATACCAATGTTGAAAATGGTCCGGCAGAGGTGATCGGGCCGGCCCGTGGTGGGATTGGTGTGCGTTCGGAGGGTGCCTCCGTCTTTCGTGTTCGCATCAAGAAAGATGCYATCCACAACAGTACCGTTGCCACTGATCGTAAGGTGTTGGTGGTCTTCGAGGCCCCCGTTCCCGTTCGGGATGCCACCCTCGGAGAAGCCCCAAACGTGGCTCGTTAGATCCGTCGTGTGGCGGCGTTCCTCCGTGATTGGGCTCTGGAGGGTTGACAGTAGGAAGCTCCGGCGGCTGTGCTTCGGATTCTTGCTAGCCGGYAGGACGGCAAACCCACCGTGGGGAAGGACGACCTCGCGGCCCTTGGAGCTCTGAAAGGCAATCGCAACGGGTTCTGTGCACCGAGCAAAGTTGTTTTCCATCACCTGGAACTGATCGGTCGTGCAGTAGGGGTCCTCTGTCTTTAATCGAGAGACTCCAATAGTCCACTCGAGCTTCTTTCCTTCGCCTCGGTTGCTGTTGGCCGGATCGCAGTTTGCGTAAAAGCCTTCCCAGGAAACAAAGACGTCCCCGGTGCTCTCGTCCACGGCGGAACTTCGGGGAACCGTCCTCACGTACGCGTGGGTGTGCGCATAGTAACCGTTTTCTTCGTCCGTGGAATAGGCAAATGGATCGTCGTCGACGCTTCCATCGTAGGGACAGCAGCGAAAATTGCATTCGTTCCAGTCGAAAACCTCGAACGTTCGAAACACAGATTGGAACATGAGCTCCTGCGAAACAGCATTTTCATCCGGTGTTGCTGGGAGCTTGGCACGGAGTATCTCCCAGCTGTCAACGTGGGAGTCGGGATGTTCTCTCCTGTTTTTAATGTGMGAGTTGGCGTAGAGATAGCTGCTCGGTGCCGCAGTGGCAGTGATCGCACCCCGTGTGGTTTCGTGGAAGCCGTTGTGAAATTGCAAGTTGTAGAGAGAAAGTTCGGCGTATGGTCTCCCATCTCGGTTGAAACCGTTCGCGACTTTTCGCGCTTCTCCGCAGGGATGTGGCTCCTGCTGCTCTGCAACGTCTGGTGCTAGCTCGCCTCGAAGCCCGCTTCTGTTTTTGGTGMTTTCGCTGTTTGCAACGTTGCTKTCGAATGTGCACTTGTAGAGACCAGCGTGAGCAACGTGCTCACCATCAGAGAGTGGCATGTGGATGGATGAGGAGGAAGCGAAGAAAAGCGTTTTCTTGCTGCTRCKACGTTTTGTGGCTTTCGCATTTACCATGATGTTCGCCTCCGTGGCGAGATCTCGAGGTGAACTGTATCGTTTCTCTTGCTGATGCCATCTCGACATGATGTTCTAGAATTTATGGAATCGGACTGTTATGGTACCTCTCGATTGATGAACGAAGCTCATAATAGTATTATCAACTTGTTTGGTGTGAAGCTGTTACGCTGACGCTACTGCTTGTCCTTCTCTCATTCTCAAATCACTTTCATACAAATATGCGAGGACGGCGAAACGGCGRGGKGATTTTTCAACTATTGAACAGTGATCAGGCATGCGAGATGTCTTTCTGCGCTTTTTCAGTTCAACAAAATCGTGTTGTGTTGCCATACACTACGAGTTACCCTACCGGTACGTGTTTTAAACTTTTGAGTCACTTAAAAGATTTCGACGATTTAAGAATATCAATCGCTTTCTTTCATCTGGTAGCGAGAAATAACAATAAATATAAATATTACTATCGTGGTTCTCTCATGTAGTACGGTACTATTTCGCGCTATCAATCAATCTGTCTCACTCGAAGATACTGGGGAGTCGGATAAAAGCTTTTACGATCCATATGGAKTATTAATAGTACTTARCAGAGGTTCTTGGAAACAAAAAGATAGYGTGAAAGKAAGAASCGCTATTCATGTAGTTGTTCGGGAATGTTGAAATCAGATTTCTAAAATTATGATGTGGTACCGGTTATCTAATACGAATCACATTTCATAGTATCAAAGAAAACACAGTAACCATAAGTAACCGAAGTCAGAATCTTTTTAAGTCTCATTTTTTCAATGACAAAATAAGGTATTCGGTAGGAGGTTRTAGGCAGGGGATAATCTATGGGTGCGCTTCGCGCTCTGTTTTTGAAACAGAATGAGAGAAAAATCATATTCCATCCTTGGTCCCAAAATTCAAAAATCAGCCATGGGGGTTTTTTCATCTCATTATTACTTCGGTAATGCATAATACTACAAAGTAGTTAAACTACTAGTAGTAGTACTAGTCTATCCCACTTTTGATTTATAGCTTCAACAAAAAATACTCGTCAATCTAATTTTTTCTCCCACTTTTGATTTGTAATAGTAACTCCATCAAAAATACTATTCATATAATATTTGACATTTTTTTCTTCTTGTCCAGGCAACAATATTTTTTAGGATTCTGAATAGTAATAGTACCACCATTCTGACAAGTATCAAGTGGATTTTTGTWCTACTAGTAGTATTTTGCTGTTGAATACTGCTGAACATATCCTCACTACTAGCTAGTACTACTACTAGTATTGGACAKTCCCATAATGCCAGATCCAGGTAATTTAGACCAGGGCTAGAATACTAGGCTTCTCATCTCCTAGTAGCACAACCAAGTTTTATGCACACTGACAGACCAATGAAGGCCACTRACTTCTTGGTATTGTTGGGCCGATRTCCTGTGAAGGTGGACGTTCAATTGTTGATGGTYACAGTTGCGCTGTAGGAGGTTGATATAATTGTCACACTATTTATAACTTTGATGAAATAAGTATTTTACTATGTATAGTACTTTACATTTTGATAAAACAACAGGCAGGCAAGAAGAATCGATCTATGATATTCGATCTTCTTCTGTTGCTGTCATTTTTCCTCTGGTARCCGAGATCTGATCTTTATTTGAAGAGCGATCCAAGTTTCTGAATCCCCTGCCCTATAGCCTGCAGATCGTCGATGTCAACTTCGGTCGCAAGGCTTCCCACAAGAGAACCGATATTGGTACTCTCTGCGCCCCCGGCAACACCCTTGCTCTTGGATCGAACGGCTTTCATCAGTGCCAGGTTGGCCCGGACCAGCTCCAGAACTCCGTGGACAAATTCTTTCATCTGCACCCCGGCATCCCGGACGGCCACAAGTTCCAGGATATGCCCCCGCGCAGACTCCAAATCCCACTCAGCGTTCGTGAACGACTCAATCGAGGTCTGGCAGGTCTTGGCAAACCCACGGGAGGTCGAGATCATGTTCCCGCACGTTTCGATGGTTGACCCGACGCTCGCAAATCCATCGGCACTTCGGTGGATTACCGTCAGGGGGGAGGCCTCCTCGATGCTTGACTGTATCGACTTGAGTTGTCGGACGTCGTCGTCGACGTTGAGCGACGAGGCCGTGGCTCTAATTCCGGGGGGATTTGTTGTCCCCCGAAYGCACTGCTTTATTTCGTCGTCGTACTCGACACAGTTTGTGGCACAAGCCAACTCTGGAACGTCCCTTGTCAACACATCGGGCATCTTCACGATGGCACCGTTGATCTGGTCGATGGTCGCCACCACTTGTTCTACGCAATCCGTAAACATGTCGTCGATGTTGGTCCCTAGGTCGATGCAGAGAAGGATCTCGTCCCCATCCGCCAATTCCCTGAGTGAGTCTACCGCCTTTGCCGCACCGGTCTTGCGGAACTTGAGAATGTTTGATAGGTGGTGATGGATGTTTCTGGAGGTGTCCCTCAGGAGCAGCGATTTGGTCTTGGAGTCGTCACATAGCCGGATCGATTCCGTCACGTACACCAAACAGCCCGCCATAGCGTCCTTGGCATTCGCAAGGGCTCCCCAAATCGCTCCCAGTTTTGCCGAGGCGGTTTGAAAGAGCGCGATGATCCAATGGATGAGCCTCCCGACCTGTTCCGCAAAGTCCTTCATGAGGCCGGACAACCGCAGGCACCTCCAGGCATCCTTAGCCACCGTCTTCATAGGCCCCATGAGTTTTAGGTAACTCTTCGCGGTCATGGATTCCCGTTTGAGGCCGCGAACCGATCCCGATACGGATTCGATGGATTCTGCAAACTCCTGAATGGACAGGAACATGTTCTTGGACAGTTCCCCGTTGGTCCGCAATCCCTCAAAGGCAGCGCTCCCCCTCTCGACGACGGTAAACAATCCAACTGTCTCAACGCCCGAGACAAGCGATTTCAGGTCCTGAACGGACGCCTCGATGTCCGGGAGTTCCGGATCTCCCTTGCGGTGGCCCTTGTTTCTGGCGGCGCTGGCCTTGAGGCCCTGCTCAACGAAGGGCTCGACGATGTCCGGAAGGGCGTCGATGCCTTTTTCCATCGATAGCATCATAGCCTTGGACTTGTCGACGCACTCTAGGGAAAGAGCCGAAAGCTCTTTTGCGAGCAGCGTTGCCGATTGCATCTTTTCGCCCTCAACCAGTTCCTGGATGATCTTGAACTTTGAGGCATCTATTATTCCTTTACTATTGTGGGCACCGGATGCGCCGCGGCTCTTGTATTTACTCTTGCAAACATCGTCAAGGGTCGTTTGGAGTTCCTGTCCAAATGCGACCATTTCGTTGGCCTTATCGATGGTGGTCTTGCACAATCCCGAGGTTTCTCGTGCCATCTCATAACATTCGTCTCCAGCCCGTTTGATCCCGACGAAGTCTGGTGTTTGGGTTGCACGCATTGTAAGGTGTCGTAAGTTTTTTGTATCGTTGGTGATTTGGCAAAAGAACAATGATGAGTAAAAGATCCATGGATTCTATTTTCTAGCCCAAGGCATCGTGATCATTTCTAATCGACGCAATGCATAGTACCTTGCACCAGTACTGTGGCACAATACAACAGCAACCACMAAAAATTCAATAGCGCCCTTTGATTTGATTCTCACCAATAATGATTGGCATATCGATTTTGTCGTCAATCTTGTCGATGGCATCGTCGATTTTGTCAATGGCATCCCCGACTGCTCCCTTCAGCGAATCACCGAAGTTTGCGAACTTGGATGCAAATCTGTTAGGCATGATATGTTGTCAGGTCTCTCCTTGTTATGTGTGGGTTTGATTGCACTGTGTTGGATTTTGATGTTGGCTGTTGGAGACAAAGTTGWATTTGGTGGGACTCGGTTCCTCRAATTCCTCGAATATCTTTTCGGTACTTTTCCTGAACTTGTTGGAAGTACGGTACTACTTAGAGTACCGTACGTACGGCAGCCCAGGAGTCATAATTTTCGAGGGGTGCGGCAAAAACTCACGATCTCTTCCATTCTTCTATCGTACGCAGTACGAAGTACATAATATCAGCGCGTATCGTACCGTACCGTACTGTACAGTAATACTTATGAAAAATTCAACTCGTGGGATTTTTAAAAATTTTGATTGGTCACTTCGGAGGCGGTTGAAGACTGAGTGACATGTTTTGCTCTTGATCACACGCTGAATCTTGCATCTCTTCGTTCCCGCATGAAGATAACTTTTTCCCGTCTCCGCCCAAATCGTGCATTTTTGGATTTTTTTTTTGGAGTTTCCATGATTTTCACCTGTGTTTACTGCAGCACAAATCCTACACAAAACAAGACTGAAATACCAAAAAACAATTACTTTGTATAAAACACCTTTTCTGCTCATTCATTTGCAATTTCTCTCCTCATAATATCTCAGCAAGAAAATTTAAAACACTCCAAACCAGAATATAAACTATCACCCAAACCATCATATTTACCTACTACTAGTACACCATAAAATAATCATATCACCACCACAATGGATGATGATGCTGATTCTTTTTCTGCTGGTGATGGTTGTTGGCAAGAATTGTTCACCATACTATGGTCATACTACTAGTGATGCASACCTATCTGACAACAGTGGTGGTGGCCTATACCCTCACAGTAGGAGCCCCTCCCAAGATGACAGCAGTGTTTTCAGTGGTGATACTACTAGTACTACTAAGTCCTCACATGATGTGACTTAGTACTAGTAGTAAGAACAGTTTGTCTCTTGGAACAAGTCTTTCTGATGATGCCCTTACTACTACAACAATGCTCCCTTTGACAACAAAATTCAAGAACTCCTCCTTGATCTTGACCTCTCTGATTCATCTGATCTGGAGCAGGATGAATTGGAACATCTTCTCCAKGACTCCTCAGTTCTCATGAGTCCAACTACTAGTACTACTAGTAGTAGTAAAATTCTTCCTGCTGGTACACACATGTCTTTAGATGGTGATGAAAAAGCACACAGCAACAATGACCATGAAGAAGAATGCAACAACAATGTCACTCAGCATCAATCTCCTTGTGTCAGGAATTTTGTGCAATTCTTTGAACAAGTACAGGACACTACTAGTCCACCCAAGAGGAGAGGAGATCAGCTCTGTATAGGAGTACTACTGATTCTGCTGGAAGTATCATTCATGATTATCTCCAACAATGAAGAGTTGTTTGGTGGGTTTCATTTGAGGATGTCAAGACTGGTAACAGTCAAATACTGTCAATAAAGCTTGCATTAGTGGTGTCATGGTGACATGGAATGGCAAGAAGTCATTGGGTGATGATGCAGAGGAGTGGTCTCCTCCCCCCCTGTCCAGTATCCATCACTTGGAGGAGGTGCAACCCCAGGTCCCACCCATGCTGTAAGGAACACATTGGATGTTTACTAAGATGGAAGGGTTGGTGAATTTGTTCTTGTTCTTGTTCTTGTTCTTGTTCTTGTTCTTGTTCTTGTTCTTGTTCTTGTTCTTGTTCTTGTTCTTGTTCTTGTTCTTGTTTGATGAAAGAATCCTTCAACTGATAGCAAATGATCCCAATCAGTAAATGTTTGAAGATTGGACTGGAAAGCTCCATACATGATGAAGGAGGTTCTAAGCCAGAGTGGATGCCAAAGACTTCAAAGAATGGGAAAACCACCCTTGTGATTGGGGGATTTGTTTCTTGTTCTGTGTGAACAAAATTACAAGCACCACCTTTGCTCATGGAAAGGTAACTTCAAAGCCAAAAGAAGAAATATGCAGTGGCAAGTATGAAGGGGTGAAGAGGAACTATTGTGGTGCTGTCTGTGTAGAAGAAGCAAAGCACAGGTATCCTAACTCATCAGTGAGGAGATTGAGGAAGTTACCATGGATTGGTACTATGAAAATGTCAAGGAATGGTTGCAGAAGCTGCAATTTTGCTGTATGTACTAGTAAAGAGCATTGGAGTACTAACTTCAACCATCAAGTGTAGTGATGTGTTATAAAWGAATGTATTTATATTTGTTAAAATATTGCTACAAATATATTCTTATTATAATATTGTTTATAGTGATGAGAGGGGTGTGATTAGTAGAGTAGTGTAGTAGTGGTAGCAAAGGAAAAAAATCCTAAATTTTCCTGGTGGCAACATTTGGCAACATGCAACGGGCAAAAGTTAACTGTTCTAGTAGCCAAAAAACAAGGTGTAGTAAACATGATACACCTTGTACTGTACCAGGTACCTTACAACGTACATCTTTTTGTGTTCTTCTTTTGCTTTGACGACTGAGGAAAAAGAGCAGTAGCAGCTACTACTACTAATAGTAGTATTACTACCAGTAGTATTGCTACTACTACGAGGTTGGAGCTACTAGTAGGACTAAGTACTACAAGTACTACATACTGATTTTCCTGTTTCCTTTGCTACTACGAGTAGTAGCTACCAGACTGTGGAATAAAAACCACTACTACTAGCAATATCATTTCCATCATGAATATTTCTACAAAATTTACAATTTTGAGGTGGAGCTGGACTCACCTGGAGCTACTACTACTTCTACKACTACAAAGATAGCATTGTGGCTTCAATACTWCTAGACTGATTCTTCCACCGAGATCCATATTCCGAAAAGTGCTGCGATACCTTATTTCTTGGCWATTCTTTGATAACGAACCGAATTATTTTCAAGGTGAAGATGGGCCCACCCCGAACTAAGGAACAGACACAACTGTCCATCAACATTGGATAAACTTCATCCCAAAACACGTTGCAATATCCATTTCGTTGTCGGACTCGCTGTCAAATGGACTTTGCAACCTGAGTCTTTTTCTGCTTGTCGCGTCCCCAAGCAAAGCACCATTCTGGGCCTCCATAAACATCGAAGTTGCGCTCTTTAAATGAATCACGGGTGCCGTTGCCGGCGTCGGTGCGGCACGGTTTTCTTGTTCCACGTCGCACGGCGGATCAGAAAATATTTTATCTGGACGCTTGCAAGCACTGTTGTCGCCCCTGCTCAATGATTCCAAATCACACCGCTTTTCCTCCGCGCAATGGTCGTCCAGGTCGGAATTTTTTTTGCGCTTGAGCGTCGACCGGTATTCCCGGACGATGTATTCTACCTTGAGGTAAATTTGGTGATGATCAGTGGCTTCGTCCCACCATCCCAGGTCGTTCCAAAACAAGATGCGCTCATTTCGCCTATTTTGGACCTCCTCGATCACATCCATGACAACTTTTCTGGTTTTGACCTGCGGGATCTTGACGCTGGAGCTTCGTTTGCTTCCGTCTTTCGATCTGATTCGTGTCATTTCTTTCGTTTCCGCTTCTAATCGCTGTATACGCTCCAATTTTTTTAGCCGCCTTTCGATCATGACCCGAAACGCCACGTTGCCCGGATGAGAAGTCGTTGATGTTCCCTGGCGAAACAGAACATCGCTGAGGTTGGGACAGTCGATCATTGTGTTTTTATTTAATTGGACAAACATAGAGCTATCCATTCCCGACAAACGCTGTCGCAATTCTCGTTGCTCGATCGCATGGCGGAGGCGTACCCACTGCCGATGGTAGTTGAGCTTGACGGTACCGCTCCATGTGAGAGGAATCTGGTCGGACGGTATTCCATAGGTTTGTAGCATGTATCGATTTTCCATGGCATCTCCCAAATGGTATTTGAGCTTGTATCGGTTGTGGTGGGCAATTCGCATCGCCATGATGGAACGACGGAACCGGAACAATGCTGTGTCGGGAGTGCAGCAATGAATTGCACTTGCTCGTACAGACGCCACCTCGTGGTCTTTGGCCTTCTGCTTTGTGCCTATTTGCGATGTTTTGATCGACTTATCAAACCATACCAAAAATACCAACCCCTTGCGTTGTGTATCTATATCGTTGCATCCAGCTGCCCAGGATGTGTACATTGCAATCTTTGCCTACATCGTTTTTCATTTTCGTTTCGTTCGAATCATACCGAAGGCACGTATGCAATCTCTTTGTGAGACCAGTATCGTATTTGGAAACGGTACGAACAAACAATTCCAAGCAACCAATCAATCCTTTGTCAAATAATTATACACATCTACATACATACCTTTGCATCTTTCGGTATTTTTTCCATTCCTTCTCCGGGTATGATGACTACAATTCTTCTCCCGGAACGGTCACGAGAGGGCAGAAGTTGATAGTAGCCCTGTCTGAAATACTTGAGTTCGTCCTTGCTGAAATCGTGAAGTGTGATGGGCCGCTGCAAGGCGTACTCCCCAAACAAAATTAGGGCCCACTCCAGAAATTCACAAATCCTGAACGCAGTCTTTCGAATGTCGAACAATTCGCACCTCAGAAACCGCAATCGGAATTCCTTCTCATTCACGTAAGTATTTGGTTGGAGTTGACTCTGTTGATATCCCCGCGTTTGAAATTTGGGCAGAGAAAACATCAGTTCCTCTAGTTCCAGAGTGAGCTCCTTTAACGATCGCTCGACGAACTCCGGCGTTTCTTCCGGCGCCAAACACCCGACGCCATGGATTTCTTCTTGAATGTCATTCCGATCGCCAACTGAAAGCTGTAGTAATTCTTTCGAAAGGAGCTCATCGACATATTTCGTATTGTCACCGTCTTTCTCCTCGTCATTCATTCCCAGAGTAGGGTCTGAGGTGGATGGCATGATCTTTCCCATGTTTTTAACTTCCCCTAATGTGAAAACAAACTTTGTCCTCGTTTCTGCCGTGAATTGTTTAATTCGTAATCTTTGTTATTGTTACTGTAGGAACTTCTTTTCTCTTCATAACTTTCACGACAAGACTATCAAGTTCTTCACGTCCTGAAAATGTTGCAGAAAAATGGAGGAGTAATACTAATGTTTTATTTTCAATCTATTCTTGAATGTATAATTAATTTTGAAATACTTAATTTCAATTAAGCTCAATGATGTTAAAACATGGATGCTATTTTGCTGTCCCCTCCCACTGTAAAGAATACACAAAAAATGAAAATCATGACGATTGCCTTATGTATTATTGCTGTCAAATTACGTTAGTATCAATTCTCATCCTAGATTYAAATARAATACTTCGATTATTGTTCTTCTGCTTGAGGAAGGTTTTTTAAGTACAGTACGAACCTGTAATGATCTGTGACTGACGGACGTTCGAATGGGATCTTCGATCGAGAATAGAAATGACGGGAATAAGTGCAACGAGGAAGGCTATTTGACGCATGCCTATGACTAGAAACGAACYCTTAGGAAGCGAATTGTGATCAGAYTGCTGCGCCCTCTGGGAAAGTTAGTATCGTACTTCTACTGAAGTAGAAGTACGAGTTTGGGGTGCGAAATAAGACGTGACAGCTTTTTAACGGTAGGGATTCTACAGGACTCTACGTGTGGAACAATAGTCTTATTATACACCCGGAACATAAAGCTGTCACTTAGTTCCACCTGGAACCAAAAAGGAACTATTTTATATCGAATTATTTGCTATTTCGGAGCTTTCCAAGCTCACTTTTTTCTTCTCAGAATTCAGATCGGCGAAACAAAAAGACTAGTTATTAACATGGAATAGAATCGAAATCAGAATCGATTCCAAGAACAGATTTCTCTTAACATGAAATTACTAAATCGTTTACTACTGGAGCGCTAAGGCGCTAACTACTGGGCTTCACTCTTAGTATAAATAACTCGGATGTGCAAAACATGCAGCAGAAACATTCCGCAATGTCTTCCTGTCTAATTGTTCAAAGAAGCTCCTTGGTGGTATGGATTTGATTGCTGGTTATTACGGTGGTTCTCTCCAGAGGCAGTCCTACCGAGATTTCCCCAGCAGAACCAACTTCTCTAAGTCCATACATACTGCAAAAAAGGAGGGTAACCATTTTAGCGGTATGCTTCTGTTACAGATCCTCTCTCTGTTGTCAAAGGATGGTCCCGCATTCTTGAGGCCTTACCACAGCCAGGAAGAGATTGATGGTCGGATATACACTCTGGAAYTAATTCTGGGGATGGAAGAATTTCTTAAGTGGTCTGGCACCCCATGCGAGATTTTTCACTCAGAGCGTAATGCGAACGGCCGTAACCTCGATGATGCCTTCAAATTTCCCAAAGGGAAAACAGGCGCAAATAACCATGACAAAATGGTTGTTCACTTTATTAACAACATYAAAAATCACCTCGGAAGAAATGAAGGAAACGGTAACAAGAATCTTATAAAGAACCACATCATGTACTTTCACCTTTCCCAATATATCYGGCTTTTTGGGCCTCCATCTGRATGGGATTCTTCTTGAAGCAAAAGCAACCACAAGACAGAAGTTAAAGCTCCAGCCAAAAGAATGTCTTGAGTATTTAGTTCACTGATCAAACAAACTGCAAAACGSCACATAGAGTATCATGTGATAGATTGACTCCATTCTTGCTAGTTTGACATGTAACAAAATGCTCTATCACACCGTATTATAAAATGTAAAGAAGGCTCTTTTTTCCATTGACCAATGCAATGGAACTGGTTTACCCTTTATGAAATGGGAAGCAAAAGAGAACCAAGACAAAACCTTGCATGTCTGCCTTCGGATGTCATTGATTTCTGTTGCAATCATGTTCTCCCAGCTTTGGAAACTGAYGCTTTATCTGGGTTCATGGAGCACAAGAGAACTGACACAGAAAGTTTCAAAAAGCTTCTCTTGTGGGCACATCCCTTGTATAAATCAGACAGTGGACAACAGTGCAACATTTGGTTTGATTGGGCTTATTTTTTATTGCACCTCCCAACAAAAGGGGAGTTATCCCATGGATGACAACGGACATCCAGTTCTGAGGTGTTTTCCCTGTCAGATACTCTGTTTTCTTGACATGATAGAGCAACCAATAGGCAGTATGTCGGTCAGYAGATTTGACCTTCACAACCCAGGGTATTACACAGTTGTCTGGTGCTGTTKTCAGGACAAAGAACCTATTTTAGCMAAAGGTCAGGAGCTAACAGCTCACCTGTGGGCTTTGTAGTAAGGAAAAGTTCTTTATGTGGTCGCTTATATGAAATGTTCCAGTATATATTCTGAGGTTGCCATTGCATGTAACAAAGGAACAACCGATGATTACTTTGTAGTTGGAAACAGGGGCAAATGCCTTACCAATTTCAACACAATATTGTCTGGAATGAAGGATACCTAACCCAGAAAGATTGTGTTGAACAGAAAATGACGGTCCTTTTTTTTCCTCCCCAAGATCAGAATTTTTTTTGGTTTTTCTCTTCAAATCCATAACACTTTTCTCATTTCCATTTCTTAATTATTTCCCAGAAAGGTGTTCCAGGGATTGGTCCAAGTGATTACATGGTATTGCAAGGTTCTTGCATTCCCAAAAATTCAATACATTCATGACTCAATTTTTTGCCAAGAAAGGGAATTGCCAATTAATTCCTGTACGGGCTTCCTGCAATCAAATGATCAATATATTAGCGGTCTATCAGAATATGAATGTATGTTAAGAAGAAYTTAAGACACTATAGTGTTTCAGATAATGATAAACAAACTTAGGTGCCTCCAGTCATCAGAGATACAATTGCTTCCTGAATGATAATGTCCTCATTGTAATCCTCAKTTATTTCTTAAATGATTCATACAATTTAATCCACTTCTGTTTCGACAAGCATGTTGCTGTCTGTAGGATATCAGACCGTGGGTATGACTCATATATACAACACATACATATGACACATATCTACAATTCATACACACCATACATATATGACTCACTCAATCCCATTGGATTTTGTCACTCCCACACATGTAGCTCTCGTCATAAAAACTTCCCATACAAGACTGTTGCATTCACTCTCCAAACTAATTCAACTGTCTATATTGTTCCTCACTTCTTTCTGTTTCTGGTATTGACCAAACCCATGGGGAACTGGCACTTTAGTCACATTTGTAGAGACATGATTCTATTCCTTTCATCACTCTCCATAGTCAATCATCCTTCATTACCTTCCATCCCTTAATGTCCCACCATGGGATATAACAACTAGAATCCCAACATTCATTATCCTCCCCACTCCTCAACTCTAAAATGCCAGGTTGAAACCCTGCACCTCCCCAATGCATACATTTCTTGACAACAATCCTAGCAAGGGGAGAAAGCAAATTCTACCTTTTCCATGGGTATGTTCGCCCRCTTGCATCCAACTCTCTTCTGTGGGCCAAGTTTGATGTTTGTCCAATGCCAATGTTGTCATAGCATTCCTTGTCTTTGGTGTTTGTCAGCACAGGATAACCACACAAAATGTAGCACAGAATGATGCCCAATGCTCAAACATAAATGTCCCTGTTTATTGGATATCTGTTGTTGTTGTACTYGGTGCATACTTAGTCAGCCACGTAGTCAACAGCCTTGTGGAAAATAATCCTTGACTCAATTTTGTCAAAATATCACTTTCTGCTGTTTAGTTGTTTCCTGAGTATTCTTGTGAGGTTGCAACCATTCAGAATTTCCAGTACCTTTGAACTATTTTTTCAACATAAATCATCAGAATTGACCGTCCCAAAATGATACATGTGTGGGTTGAGGTCAATGAGCTCTGAAATGTACCATTGCTTGCCACAGCTCACACTTTTCTTGTAGTTTTGTTGTCATTCCAGTAAACCCTCAAGGCTCCCCACAATTTCCATCTTTTTTGGTAACCATGATAACAAAGATTTTTCTCAGTATCATTGCACAACTTTGCCTTTTGATTGGACACTACAAGGTCATAAAGATCCTTGTCAGACAGTGCAGTTCACTGGTCAAAGATTATTTCTGTTGGTTGAACTGGAACATCAAAATTACCCCTCCATATGTATAGCCAAAAATACCAATTTATCTGAAGTTTGGCTGGTCGTGTACACCAGACCCACCCCTTGCAGTTTGATTGTTCACGTCCTTTTGTTTCATCTGCCGTAGGTCCTAACCTGACCTCATTCTTGTACAACTCCCTTCCCTCTAAATTGTTCAAWCCCAGGTAACCATACAACATATACCAGAGAATGATCCCCGTTGCCCATGTGCACCCATTATTCTGACCATCGAGTGTACCACTTTTCTTGTCAAGGATGTTTACAAAGTTGACAGCCCTCAGCCAGACCCCTCTGGCCTCTACCTTGTTGAATTGCCCCACCCTGCTGCTAAGTAGTCGGTCCACTGTTTCTCTTAGTCCACACCCATTTAGGATTTGTAACACATGATGGCCATGTTTCTGAGCAATGGGGATATGTACTTCCCAAGGAATGTCACTAACCAGCACCATGGTGGGAACAATGACACCAGAACCCTGTTCCAGATTTGTGTSGAGACTGGTCTGTAGCTAGATTTGAATTCAAATTTAAATCCATGGYGACTGTCGGCCAAGCAACGTGTCTGCATATAATTGAGGAAAAATATCTAGACCCATCAAGGAACCACCACAGTCTTGTATCACAGAGACTGGAATGTTGCAGTAAAGTTAACTACTTGAGTAGGAGGGTGATGATTATGAATTTTGTATGTGCACTTAGGCTGTACATCTGACCTATTTTTAATCCCTACAYGCAAGTCAGCCATGTATAGATATTTTAGAAAACGCTGGGTGGATAACTATTCACTGTAGTCTTCTACCACAGAGACTGTTTGAGTATTGGAAAGCACATCATTGGGTATTGTGACAAACCTTCAASTCCATCGGGTGTCAGCTTTTTGACAAAAGTAAATTTAAAGGCTTATTTTTTATGCACTGCCTTTGAAGACTTCCAAGATAATAACTAGGTGTTTCATTTTTTAATTATCATGTGGCAACACAATCAAAATGTCAATAATAATGAGATATCATTTTCAAATAGTATGACAAGGGGGATGTCTTTTATCCATTGTATGCAGTCCAATGTCTTTAGTGGCCCAATTTATGATGATGTGATGCACTGAAGGACATCCAGCACCAAATCAGGCCAAGGGTGGATGGCCCCTTCCTTGAAAATTTCAAATGGAGAACACAAAATAACAACCCTACCTTACCAGATATGACCAGGGGTAACTTTTTCATGCATTGTATGTAGTCCAATGTCCTCATTTGACCAACTCCTGACCAATTGACTTAGTGAAGGATATGCACCAAATGTAGTTCATACCATCAGGCCAAGGGTGGATGGCCCATTTCTTGAAATTTGCAGTTGGAGACAACAAAATAGCAACTCAACCTTACCAGATATGACAAGGGGTAGCATTCTAAAGCATTGTACTACATAGTCCAATGACCTTATTTGACCAAAACATGACAGCGAAGCATACTATGCACCCAGTCTAGTTTAAACGAACATGCCTAGGGTTGATGGCCCATTACTTGGAAATTTCTGTGGGAGATCACAAAATAACAAGACAACCTTATCAGATATGACCAGAGKGAACATTCTAAACCATTGTACATAGTCTGTGGACCTTACTATGTGTAATTTTTACTAGTAGGTGTGATAAAGTGTAACTGGAGTGGTTTCTTTATGGCTGATGCCATAGAAAAAAGATATTTTTTCCAGAAAGGAGATCTATTTGTTGGCACTCTTGGTCTTTTTGCCTTTCATTTTTGTTTGTGGTTTGGGCTTCTTTTCATTTAGCTGCAYGAGTTTCTTTAGAGTGCTAAGCAATGGTTCTGTACTGTTGTCAATCATATGAACTGTGTTGTATGGAACGACAGATTTGACCTCGACTCCGTCCATTTGAACCAAGTAGCAAGGATATTCTACAATGTTTACTTTGGTTGGGTCATTGGGGTCTGTAGTTTTCGATGGTTTCAAGGTAAAGGACTGAACAGTACCCAAACCAACCACCTCATTATTATTGTTCTCTTTATCAACTACTGTACAGCTGACAAAAACTCTTTTGTTATACGCAAACTCTATTTTTGGGTCACTGTCCTCCTCAAATATTACCTGGTTGACGACAATATTGGTTGAGGGTTGGCAGGCGCATCTGGCCTTTCATAGGTTTGGGAAGTTGGAGACCCCAGCCCAAACTTGGAAAGTGCCTGACTGAGGCATTCATCAACGGGGTTTCTGGTCCTTTATTTCACTGTCAACTGTCATGAAGTCTGTTTATGGAGTTATGAAAAGAATTTTTGAGGACAGAGGGATGGCAGTGCATACAAGAAAGAATAGCAAATACCTTACTGTCCAAAGATGAATGGTAGTCTTGCCACATCTTGCGCAACCACCCAGCAACGGTGTTCTTGGTAGTGGAGGTGCTTAAAGGATAATCGGGTTGGAGGTGATATACTTCTTGCTTTCAACTTCCATGGACAGCAACAGCATTAATTGTGGAGGGGAATTGCCAATCTCCTTTGTCATAGTGTTCCAACATTTATTGTTCATAAGCTTGTGTACTTTAGTAAGATTTGATGCAGAGTGAACTCTGTCTCTGAGGGCCATCATGTCTCTCATGATGGATGACAGGGTTCTCTCCATTTTATTGACTTAGTCGTTCACTTCTGTTTCAAAGACATCAAAATCAGTCAAGCTGCAGTTGAACCTACCATTGGGGGTGGGCAAAGGAGGGAACTGTACAAAGCTGAAGTACCAGTGAAAAATGTCTGTAACAAACAACAAGTACTTCATAATGCTTTCAACCGTTACAAATGGCAAAGTAGCAGAAGAGTCACCAGCCTTGACACCATTGGATGGTGTGGTCTTCAGGTACAGATTCTTCTTGGACAATAAAGTAATGATCTGAAGTCGTAATGACCCAAACGCCTCTTGAACTGCTTCTGTGGAATAATGCAGAAATCAGTCCCATTGCTAGTTGTATCGTTGCAAAGAAACATATTGAWTGATGGATGAATAATCCTGGGAATATCACCAGGCATATTGCCAGTAGCCCATTTGACAGAAGGACAGGTTATGACTATGTTACTGGCAATGCAAACACAAGTTGTGAGTTCCATGAACGGTGTTGTGACATGTTTGCTTCCCACTAGGCCAAAATTGTTGTCGTAGTAATCTTCCCTTCCCAAAGCATCTTCCACAGCTTTCAGAAGAATCTTCTGCTTCTCTTCCCAGTGAACACTGTGTTTTGAGAGCAATGCCTGAAGCTTGGGGTTGGTTGTACATATGGCCTGTTGAGGACCAGGTGGATGGCTACTCATGGTGGGACGGGACTTTTAATTGACATAGGTGGAGACTGCAGCAAGACAATTAGTCATCCAAAAACATAAAGAAGCAATTGCGCCTTTTTATGGAGTGTGAATTTAAAGAAGGAATCAGTGTTTGTGATTGTCAAAAGACACTATTGGTAACAACAGAAACATTTTTTAGATTTTTCTGTTTGTTGCGGATTGGGAGAAAAAACTGTCAAAACCAGGAAAACCGTTCCCAGATTTGGTATGGCATGATTTGGAGACAATACATGTAACAAATTTTGAAGTGGGACCATGGTTTTCTGTTACACAAAATGACACAATATAAAAGAAACAGACAAGACCTGAAACACAGATCTTTCTTGTGTTAGCATGGGTTTTTGAGTTGGTGTTCAAACCAGAAATTCAAATAAGGAAGTAATTCGAATTTGAATCTTGCAAAAGGAAAAAGAGAAATAGTGTCGGAAGAAATGGTTAAAAATAGGATGGTACATGTATGATTCATTAGTATCAATGGCATATACATGGATTTGGTCAGTCCAAAACCAAGATACTACTAAACATGGGTATTAGAGATAAAAATTTGTGGACGGGGATCAACCACCAGATCACAAGATTAGGTGCAAACKAAATTAAAACAGTATTGACGCATTGGATGTACCAAGCCGTAAGAAATCTTACAAGAGCCGCGCCAGAATATTTTGGACCCAAAACTGATATTCATACCAAGGCCAGGAGGGAAAATATGTGGTGGGCAACAACAAGCACACAAGATTTCCTGGCGTGAAGTCAGAAAACRAAATAAACATCACAAGAAAAAAATTGCCATAACGTGGTAAATAGCAGTAGAGCTACTACATCAGAAACACGATCACACATCATAGGTAGATAATAATAAAACAGTAAGTTGTTGGGACATGGGTGGTAAACAGCATGTTTTATTGGCAACATTTGATACCAGAGAGAAATGCTGATCAAAAGGCATCCTTTTGCTACGGTTCAAGCTATGAGCTAATATATCTATCAGACCAAGTATAACAGAACATTTGATGGTTGAGGAGACAAACAATGTAGATGGGAGTCAAGAAGATGCAGTGATTGGGAAAATTCAAAAATGTATAAATCAGCATGAGACAGGAGTCATGAAGAATAATCTGGTGACATGTGTTAAGGAGAGATTTTTCTAGCACACAAAGTTTCCCTTTGAAGATGAAGTTTTAGATGCCATCATAGCAGTCAACCTCAAAACTACTATGTTTGGTACAGACCCAGTTCCAGATAGCTTGGTGGTCACTGCAGCAAGGTGGGGAGGGACTATCAACGKTGCTATCACTGCATGCAGACACAAAGCACAGACGTTGGCAAGGAAAAATTACAAGGGTAAGCAAAACGAATGCAAGTGCATGCACAACATCAGACACAATTGAGAGACTTTGTGACTCACAATCATCAATCTCTGCTTGTTAAGTACAGAAGACAAAAAGAACAAAGTAGTACCAGATACATTCAGTGGCAATTGCTTCATAGCAGAAGGAGATGGAGGAGAGACATACATGCTCAGAAGTAGCTACAGACAAGAAAATAGGCTGGAATTCAAGTACTTTGTAACAAGGATTTTAGGGGYGGTGTCCCCTAAACAAATGGAATTCAAGTGAAGGTGACACAAGGATAAACTGAGCTCCATTTTCCCACTGCAACAGACAAAGCCTTTGCACTGCTGTTTTTGTACAACACCTTCAAATCATGGAAAAATTCTGGGAGTGGAAAGAAAACCAGAAAGTGATTCACCAATAGTAGGATAGGTAACAAAGAAGGCTGGAGCTACGAGGGACGTATGCTGTTCGGAAAGTTAGTCGAAGAGGTAAAGCAAGAAGCAAAGAGAGGAAGATGCTTCAGCTTAGATTGAACAAGCACTAAGGGCGGTGTACAGAAGAGAAAACAGAGAGACAGAGAGGATAGAATTAGACTAATAAAAAAAGAAAGTTGCGCAAAAATGGATAAAAATTATGATCAGAAAAAATATTGGGAAGACAATGAGATCTTAAATGAACTGAAGTCAAAGATACGAGCGGTATGAAAACCAAACTAAAGTACACGTACTTGTACTACAGTACTACAGTACTACAGTACTACAGTACTAACAATAATGGAATGTATTGGATACAAGAAAAAATAGTGACAATAGCAGCACCAAACATTTAGAATTTCTTCTTTTCCAATTAGATAGAATTGCTTCACTGTGAAATAAATTTGGCGCTACTAGAAATAGAGAAGTTGTCACTATGTGGCAGAGAGTTGGCATCAGGGAAGAGGAATTTGAAACCAACAAGAGGAATGAAGGAAGTCAAAATAATATTTTGGTGACAACACGAAATACTCTTCAAATTCCAAATGTGAAAAATCATTTCAAATAAAAGAATTGAAACTGAGCATGATGAGAACAAAGGGCATCGAACTTCACATGAGTGGTTCAAGAACATGTTCCAAGGAAAATGGCCAGATATTTCTTGCATACAAGCATTACAAAATACAGGTGAATTTAATTTTATGCGCGGGAACAAAAACAAAGCACCAAAGTACTACCACCAGTTTGTGTGACGTTCTTAGTAGTATGTGCTGACAGCATATTAGTAGTAGCTACTAGTACTAGTAGTAGTACTACTAGTAGTACTAGTACTACTAGTTGTAGATAGTAGTTTGTTGTGGTAGTAGTAACAATAGGATTTGTTGTAGTATCTCCTCCTGCTCTTTTGGTCTCTTGTTATCATGATCTTCAGTTCTTGCTGATTGTACATCCGTTCCAACCTAACACTACTAGTAGGTAGTACTAGTAGTACAGTACTACTAGCATTCGGTTCAAAACTTCTGAAAACTAGTCGAGGTGATCAACAAAAAAGAACGAGTCTTCTTTCCAGACGTGCCCTGATAATAGTATTGGACTACTACTGTTACGTATTCTATTCAGTGCAAACCGATGCCAGATCGTGGTTTTGCGTACCAAAGCCTCGGAGTACCTACAGCAACTTAATCGGGGTTCTACTGATACGAGAGCCATAATGCTACTCGTGGTCATGAAGATCATGAATTCGCAAGAAAACAGGAATAACTTCAAAGTTCGAAMGTGTTCAAMGGCACTAATAAATCGTCTGGGCTTATTCTGAAAAATCATTGAACGATGTAACAATAATAATATCGGTGATTCAATACTGCAATAAATGAATTAAAAATTCAAGGGGAGTGTTCCCGCTATAGATTCCAATAGTTGTAGTGACTTCAAGGTTCAAACTAAATGAATGACCAATAAATATGGGGAAKTACAGTATAGTTCTTTTCGAAGTTCTATATTGATCATTGAATGACCATAGTATAGTATCATACAGTCGAAAATGACACGATTGGTTTTAGAAACGATTGGAAGGGAACTCGTGTCAACAGGACCATATGTACGACCGTACGAGAACTCGTACGGTATCGATGCAAGATCGGTTTGCGCTAATTACTGTATCAACCAACATCCCAATTTTTCTGGTTGCTTCTACTGAAAGAGAACCAACAGCGTACCACCGAAATGTACAATGTATTGAAAAACAACTTCGTAACTGTTGSAGCAGATGGCATCGCATTTGTCATGACATAGTATGAAGCACATAATTTATCTTGGGTAACAAAATAAAACAAAAGGTCAGTAGGAACCCCATACTGAAACAACGCACCGATACGAGATACCCAACATCCWCATTAGAACCAGGGAGTCTTCCACCTTCAACCGGAATATAATCCAASCGAATCCAGTCCAAGCAAGCTAGAAACAATATATTGTGCTTCATTCCAAGAGTGAAGAAGAGCCGTATGAAATTCTCCATCCAAGCCGTGTTCGCCCTGCTGGCTACGGCATCACCATGGGCTTCCCACACGGGAGTAGAAGCCATGCCAAAGCCAGAGATACAAGCTGCCGAAAATGCCGAAAAGGTTTGTACCTACGATTACACCCTCGTCCAGCGCGTGGGTGGCACTACACACAATGGACTCCCAATCAAAATCTTGCGCCAGGCAGGAACCGTCGACGGGACGGTCGATTTCATCATCGGAAACACCTGGAAGACAAACAGTCCAAACGACAGTGTGGATGCCATCTACGCCGTTCTTAACGATGAAGACGACGGATCCAAGTCATGCTTTGCCGACACCAAAGTCGAGTCTCGCAAGTCGATCGACTCCTCCCTGCAGRCTTACTGCTCCAGTGCCGGTGTCGCGCTCGTTCGGCTCTTTATTACCGATGCGACCCACTTCGCCAATGAGAAGGACGTGGCTAACGTTCCCCAGGAGTGTCTTGCCGAAGTCGAGGACGGCGTCGGCATCAACAAAAATGCACCCGGCGTGGAATACATGGCTATCTTGCAATGCAACCCCACGTGTGGAAACAACCCTTTCGTTCCCAAYCCCGATCCCTTTGAGATTGATGTTACCAAAGTTCCAACACTGGCTCCGGTCCCGATTCCGACGCCAGCTCCGGTCCCGCTTCCGACACTAGCTCCGATYCCGGGCGATGTTGTAATGACTGCCTGCCCCAAGATCGSAGACGATCCGCTGGTGTTGGGTTCCGAGAACTGGAGCGACGGAACCATTGCCGAGATTGATGTATTCCAGGGCCAAGACGTCCTTTGTACACTAGTCGAAATGACCATCGAAACGTCCCCCAATGGTGGGACCACTACCTACAGTAATCTGAAACCCATCGGTCGAAGTTACAACGGAAACGATTGGGAAGCCGCGCCGGGAGACTTTGCTACCCTTGCGTTCGATTGCGCCGCGGGGAGCAAGTGCAGAGTTGCACTCCCCACGCCGCCCCAGGGGCGTTCCTACGTGCTCAAGTCCTATGATTACGGCCACGATCTGACAGAAGAAGACAAAACAGCGCGTTTCCTAGAACGAGCAACGTTTGGTCCGAATAAAAAGGAGATTGAAGCCTTTACGAGTCCAAACGAGTGGGTAAGTTTTCGTTTGGCTCGGGAAATAGTGACCGTTCTTACAAAGCACCTTCACTCACACACTCAAAAACAATTCTGTGGCCCTATCCCTCTCACTCTCTCTCTCTCACACACACAAACATACTCCTACATATCCTTGCGTCTCTCTCTCTCTCTCTCTAGATTGCGGAACAATTCACAATGCCACGGACATCCCACCGGAGATTCTTTCGCGAAAGAGCAACAGATTGGTTTCCCTATACGACACGTCTTGGATTGGTCCATACGGGACCGTGTACTTCTGGCAGTCGCTACCGCAACTTTGCCATGCTCAGAAACGATCACAAGACATATTTAGAAGTTCGGAAAAGTCCTCTGGACAATAATAAATTAATCTTGACGGCCTACGAAACCGTTGACGGAGTCAAAGGACAAGTCCGCACCGTCGTCGATGGTCCGATGCAATACGGGACTTTCAAAGGGAACGGAGAACTAAAGGACCCTTTGGTCACAATTCCAATTGATCGACAAGGAACTAGGTACGTTTGTGAAATCCAGTCTCTKGCGTTTGTATCATGACATTCAACATTGGCAATGTATACATGCAACCGCGCGCACACATATCGAATATATTCTGAATATTGAAGMATGCAGCTAACAATTCGAAACTATTGGCGTTCTATTCTTGCAYATGATTTCAACCGAAACACATTGCAGGTTTCATATCGGAGGTATTCGGCCGATTGAAGGAGTTGGAGGAAGATTTACTTTATCGGTTCCAACTGGTMAAGGAAAGAAAAGTAAGACGATTATTGGATTCATTATCGATGTAGATCGCTCTCTTATTAGTGACTTCATAKCCGCCGYCCCGCTAACCAAATTGTATGTTCTTTTAAACATTGATCATTTCGCTCTCGATCATTCTTAGCTGCGAWCMAAGATATCTTTTTCGGGGGTGAATCTGGAAACCCCCGAGTCCAGTTCGACGACGCGCATCTTTCTCATCTCAACAAAGATATCGTGACTCTTCCTAAGAAAAAATACGAGGAAGTCATGACACAGTACTATTACGAAGATATTTCCAACGTCTTGCAACTGACATCTGACGTTTCGGGTAGCTATTGTAATTCTGTGAAGTCGAAGGTCACAGGCTTCRACTTTCCTGCAGAAGTTGCTATCGCGAGCACCAATGTCAGTGGCAACACCCGGTATTGGCTTCACAGTCCAACGTTCGATCTCGTGCGCAACGACATGGATGCTCCATTGYTCGATGGAGGGAAAAATGCCGTCGACCTTACCGCGAATCCGCCGGCAGATATCGTCGACGACAAWATCCGGGATTCGCTTAAAGTYARATGTTCTAATGTAGCGAAAACCTTCCTCAACGAAGAATCTTGCCGATTGACGCCCSAAGATGCGTGTTCATACGACGGACAAGCTGATATCGACGGAAAAGGAATGATGCTTGTCTGCGGAAGCCCCGACGAGGTAGCAGGCGTCCACGGYTTGGAAGCGGGGACACGCGGAATGGGTGGATTCACGATGAAGTCAGGAGTCAAAAATGTAGAACCAAGCGGAGCATACGACGAGCAGAAAAATACGGTTTGGGCAGAAATCGCGCTTTACTCCAAAGACCAGCTGGCTCAAAGAATGGCGTATGCATTGAACCAAATATTCGTCGTCGCGGACGAAACCGGTCAGAAGGATGCTGCAGAAAATTATCTCAGTTATTACGACATGTGAGTACAAATCATCTTTCTTTCGAAACCGAATGCAATGCGGATATAACTTTTCCTCATTATCTGTCTCTATATTCTGTACCCCTTTGACACGAACCGATAATAGTTTCGTGAGAAACGCCTTTGGTAACTATTTCGACATCCTTAAGGAAGTCACACGCCATCCTTTGATGTCCAAAATGTTGACCTACATCAATGGACAAAGTACTGCATTCGCTTATATCAAGGATGGAATTCTTCAACAAGCAGATGAGAATTATGCGAGGTACGAAGTGCTTTATTTGTAACCCTTGTCTGAGCTATAGTCATCAGCATCCGTTTTTCACTCACAGAACGTCCCTACTTTCTGGTATCCCTTTTTTCATTTTGATAAATCAGAGAAATTATGCAACTTTTCACCATAGGCCTGGTTGAAAGGAACAATGACGGAACGCTCAAATTAGATGGCGATGGCAATGAAATCTCAACGTACAGTAACTTTGTCATCAGTGAATATGCTAAAGTTTATCTCGGATTCTATGCCCAAGACAAACGCGGAAACATAGAAAACAGTGCCAATGAGGTTGATCCTCTTCAAATCTTTCCACACTATAAAGATCACTTCCCAAAGGTACGTGGAGTAAATTCAACTCTATAGAACCCGATGTCAACATGGTAAAGTGAAGAATCCGTAATTAGAACGACTCACAATCGATCCTCGACTTTTTGTTTGCCAAATGAAGCTCGGACTCAATTCAATGTACGTCGGAGATGGTTACCCTCTCTGCTCTGATCTTCCAGAGCAGCATTTCTTGAAGAAAGGAGCAATGTACCGTATCCTCGGTGCAAAGTCAAACGCAGATTTTGCGTATGACGAGTATTGGATACAAGGGAAGTCCCCACAACGACTTTCACTCAACTTTTCATCTACTCTAGCGTCCATAGTTTGTAATAAAAATGCTGCCGGAGTTTGTGAACCCAAGAACACGGTTGTCCTACAGAATGATGTCTCATGCGAAGGAATCGAATGTGAAATTTTCGAACCTCGAACCATCGAAGTAGCACCTGGTTTGTGGTATGAATACATTCGTCCACCATGTGTCAATCATGCATTCTATAACGATGGAAAAAGCATTTTCAAACTATATCATGGTAAAAACGACGGCAAAGGGCAAATTCTTTGTGGCAACCCCTCACTCCTTGATGCAACAACGGTTTGCTGCGCAAATGATGGCAAAAATAGGGTTAATAGTCGAGTTGAGCTTTTCTCTGGGGAACGCGTTTCGTTTGAAACGGCGGAACGGCGATGTGAACTACAAGGTMTCCAACTTTGCGACTTGGTGCCAATGAAGGCGCAATTTGGATGCGGTGCTGATGGAGCAGAAGGACCATATGCATGTGATGGAGAGAGAGGCTTCCAATGGCTCACTTCTCCGTGCTCAATGAGTGCGAAATTGAGCCCCGAGGGAAATGTTGCTGTAGTGCATCAGCCAAGTGCTGCTACGGGCGACAAGGCGGACGCAACATACTCGGAAGTGTCAACCAATACAAAATCGTTCTTCCGAGCCGATTGGCGGCCTTCTCCTGATTTTCCGAGACTCGGAGACTTTCTCGATGACTTTGTTGCTAATTGTGAATCTACTCCAGATTGTTTCATCGACAACGCTGATGGGAACTGCCAGTGCAAAGTTAGTGTTGTGGAGGCATTATTGTTTGAAAATGAATCTCAATTGACTTCGGTAGATGACCTTTTATCTGTTGCAACAATCGGGGCGTTCGTACCTGAAGACGCTTCCTTCAACCCAACGAGTATCGTCGGCATCAACACATACCCTTCTGGAGAGCTCACAAAGAGTACTATTTTCGAAGTCACAGATTCGATAGGGCGAACACACTACAGAAAGAATTTGGAGTCGATCACAGAACTCGGCAATGCATCACTCATGTTCAGAACTCCCGTCACATTTTGGTCGATCCCTGATGTTACTAGGCGGGATGGTGAATACGAATTGGATGCTACGCTCAACCATTATTTCTTTAACCAGAATTTGCCACCATTCCTTGCATGGAAGTTAGCACAACGTTTTGGAATTTCGAACCCATCGCCTAGATACATCAACGAAATTGCAACCGCGTTYAAGACAGGAACTTATGGAGATTTTGGAAGCAAGAAATACGGGTGCCTCGAAGCAACTGTTGCGGCAATAATTCTGGATAGGGAATCCCAGGACCACATACTTGACGCAGATCCCATTCAGTAAGTTTTTCAATGCCTGCTTCATTTCATTTCCATTTCGTGTTTTCTAAACTATTTCWTTTTTTTCATTTTTTCAACGTTCTCACTGCAGAGGGCAGCTGCAAGGACCATTCATGAGAATCATGAAAGCGATGCGAGCCTCTGAGTATACAACTTCTGACAAATTTCCACTTGTGCGGTTTCAAAGAGATCTGATCGATACGATTGGAGAGGAACCGCACCATATTCAAACTGTATTTTCGTTCTTTGGACCCGATTATATATCACCAGGTAAGACATTGCACTCGACATCTTCTATGTTGATTTCCACGTTTAACTCAATATTATGTTCAAATATCTACCGATTTCTTTGTAAATAGGGAGAGCTAGAGACGCAAATATGTTTGCACCAGAAGCTCATGTCTTAAACGGTCCAACATCTGTTACGACTTCGAACGGTATGTTGAGCCTCTTTAAATATGGTTCAACAAAATGCGGTGAGTCATTTTTTGGTACAGCATATCCGACGAGAACTGGAAGGATCAATGTTTGCGTCATCGGCAACGATGAGTACAGCTTTGGTAGCAACAAGTACAATCCAAAGGTATACGGACTAGACACTGTAGATGATGTGGTCAATGACCTTGCCACATTATTGACCAGCGGACGTCTTTCTCCAGAAAACAGAGAGATCGTTAAGGGCGCATACCTAGAAACGTTAGCAAATGGTCAGTCCGAAGAAGGACCTTCTCGCGAAAAGGAGGCATTAATCAATGCTCAACAATTGATAGCACTTTCCCCGGAATTTAGCACCAATTCGTTGGTGCGGAAAACGAACGAAAGGCGACCATCTTTYGTAGAGAAAGACCCTACGGGTGTTACATACAAGACCGTGGTCCACTTTATGCTGGCTGGCGGATTGGATAGCCACAGTGTCTTAATACCGAAGTCCTGTAGTGGGACAAACGAGAAAGGAACGACGGTTGACGTGCAATACTCACAGGTACGGGGAGTCTTGGCCTACGATAAAAACGAATTGGATATGACCATTACACCAGGTGGTGAGGACCAACCATGCGAAGAATTTGCCGTCCATCCGGACCTGCCGTTTATCAAAGAACTTTACGACGACGGAGATTTATTGTTCTTTGCAAATACTGGAGTGGTAAACCAAAATAACATGAACCGAGACAACTGGGATGCTGTCACAAAAACTCGACTGTTTGGTCACAGTGCTATGCAAAAGGAAGTGAAGAAGACCGATCCCTATGACACTCTCCCAGGAAGCGGCATTTTGGGTAGGATGTCCGACCTTTTGCACGACAAATTCAACAGCGGGGTCAACGCCATCGGCATCCAGGGTAATTCTATCGCACTTGCCGGTAATCCAGCTATTGAGGTCCCCACGGCAGTCGTTGGCCGAGACGGCCCAATCACCTTCCCGAAGGTAACAAGATCAGAGGAATGGTTCGACATCGAGGGCTATGCTGCCGATTTGAACGGCGAGCAAGACGCCTTTTCTGGTATTTTTGGGGACACGTGGTCGAAAGTATTTACTAGCGGTATCGATGATGGCGAGCGCTTAACGGAATATTTTGATAAAGTGAGTGTCGATGAATCGATTTGGGCTACGATCGAGGACGAAGACAAACTGGTACGAAGTTTCAACACGCTTGCCAAAATGATCAAAACCCGAACCTTTCGAAAGGCGGACCGTGACACCTTCACTATCGAATTCGGTGGCTTTGATCACCACCAGAATACAAAGGCCGGACTCAAAGAGAAGCTTCCCACAGTCAACCGGAACCTGGAACGATTAGTGAAGCAGCTGAAATTGGACGGAATCTGGGATAATGTCGTGATTGTAGTGTCTTCCGAATTCGGCAGAACTATGTCCCCAAATTCCAATCTAGGCGCCGATCACGGTTGGGGTGGAAACTATTTCATCCTGGGAGGTGGCCTACGGGGAGGTCGAGTGTTGGGAAAATACCCCCATGATATTACGTCAGAGAGTCCACTCAATGCGTCCCGAAACACCCGCTCTCGACTAATGCCAACATTGGCGTGGGACAGTGTATGGAACGGCATTGTCGAGTGGTTCGCCGATGGGTTTAGTGGAAAGGAAATAACGGAAGAGGATCTTAATTATGTCATTCCGAACCGAAATAATTGCATCAATCCCGTCGAAGGTCAAGGCGACGTTCCTCATCTGACTAAGGAGGATATCTTCCTCTAGAGTTGCACACGGGAGTCCTCCCCATCGACTGGAATGTTGCACCGTGAAAGTAGATGTTTATATTTATTACAGTAATATTTATTAGAAATCCATAATGACGATACCTTGTGAACTCTTCTCAAGACAAATTACTCTGTCCTACTACCTCTGATTTATTTCAAAACTGAAATTTACTGGGGGCTTCTAATGAACATTTTCAGTCCCGTGACTGCTGGTTAGTTGGTGGCAAGTTGCAAGTACTGCTTAATCTATTATTCTGGAATCTTATGAAGAGTACTAGTAGGACACCTGAATATTGTCAAGAAATATCAACCATGRTGACACTCTGCAATACTACAGCACAAAATTCAAGCAAATGAATGAAAACAACACAGCACCAGTAGCTTATATTATTTGATTAAAACACAAGRCATATAACAGTTCTACCTTGCAGTTTAGCAGTGTCAAATGTGATTGTCTTTCTGTTGTGTTGAAATGATGGCATTTGTATCAGTGCCAAATTGGTGTTCTGTGACATCATTGAATGGGTACTTCTGCACTCCTATTATTGAGGGACATAGCTGTATTCTCTGCCAAGATAATTATGAAGATACTATGAACAAGAAGTTGCAATGTTTCTGTGTATAAAAAGTATTCAAATGACTTCAAACATCAGGTGTGATTATTTTCATCAGATAATGATATTGAGTTTGTTTTATTTTCTTGTAATATTGTTCTGTAAGCTTGTTTGGGATATTATAAATATTGGCTTGTACAGTGGTGAACTGGACTACCATTTTTCAGCACTTGTGCAGAGGAGCCAGTGACCTTGATTATTCTCACTGCTCTGGACTTACCAAAGAAACAAAAAGATACTTTTTTTTGTGTAGAATCAATGTAAACCTCAGTATCCCAATTTTGCAAAATAATAGCTTGACAAAAAAACAGTTCTTTTCATCCTTGCACTCACTTTGTTTTTGCACTGTAAAAACTGTTTCTTGCATTACAAGTCAATCAGTAGTCTAGCATCAGCAGCTAGAAACACTTATAACTTCACTCTCAACTATCATGGACGTGGCTACCAAATGTATGATGCAGTCATACATTTTAGGCCCTTATTTTGCGTTTAATGACTACTTTGACAAAAAAACTGAATTGTGCTACTACTAAGTTTACAGGGGGCCAAATACTGAATTTTATTCACACCGGCCTTGCAACCAAATAGTATCAGTTGTGTAACCAWTTTTTTTTGCTCTAAAATGCTATTGCTGTATCCCTAGCATAAGTCAAATTTTAATCCCACAGTATAATTTATCTGTATAGTTCAGATATAAACACAACCTGGATCCTGTACTAAAGGCATCACCTTTTCACAGCAGTACTTGAGAATTAGCTGTGGAAAATGAGGATTATCTTACTTTTTTGTCCATTCCATTGTTGGGATGCAACCATCATGATCTGGCCACTTGATACAAAATGTTGCACCCTCTCTGAAATGCAATTCTTTGTGTGTGTCATTTCTAACCCCTTGTGTCAAGATTGTAGGTGAATCAGCATCTGTTCAGACTGATGTATGATGGTCTGTTCAACCAGATTTGATGCCCTCTGTTGTGTGTTCTTTGACAGAGCCTTTATTTCAGTTTTTTGGTGACTCTCACTTGGAGCAGAATCCCACCCAAATGGCAGGCCCCAGAGCTCAATAAACATTGGCAAGTGAAAGTACAAGTGAGTTTTTATGAGGTTCATACCCACCCACCCCTCTCAAACATGTCTTATTCAGGCATTTGATGAAGTCATTAATTGTTTGTTGCAAATTCTTCTGCTTTCCAATGGTGGGTATGCCGTGCTTTAGAAATTCCTTCATTGACAGGATCCATTCCATAGTCCATATCTGTTCCTTTGCAAATGTGCTTTCCTTCACCATATCAAGCCMTCACTGGGAAAGTAGAGCCAGCAGGGTGGCAATTAAGATTCCAGCAAAGTTGCGACCTTCTGTTCTCTTGTTATTGAGGATGTCCATGCCAAATTTAGTAGTTATTGGAAAATCTCAATCAGATTGCTGGGACAACAGAGCCCCATATTCCTGGCCAAGTAACCCAATGGAATGGTACATTCCTGCAATACCTTTGAACCCACCAGGCACATATAGAATGTCAGTGATCTTCCCAGAAATTGTTCCTTGAAGGACTCCACACCAGCTCTTTTGGCAACCCCAAGTTGATGCATGTGCAGGCATTCTCCAGGTGAAGCCAGGTGAATGTTGTGTTCATTGGTTCCAAAGCTCATTTTGTGGAAGGCATTGCGTATGGAGTGGGTGAAAATCTCCTGCAATTCTCCTTTATCTGAACAGATGTTCCTCCAGACAAGGAGTCAAAGTTGGCAGGGTTCCAAAGTTCTTCCCTGTGCTGCACTGACGGATTGCATGTATTCTCTGTATTCTACTTACATTGTCTGCAAAGCTTTTGAACACCTGGAGCCCTTGCCTAGTATCTCCCACACAGACGGTCATGCATTTCTGTGTCACCAACAATGTGTGCTACTATACTGAACTTTATCCTTTCCTTCAACACTATACTGGCGTGTGGAAGGTAATCCCACCACATACCATCATCACTTTCACTACTAATGCTCGTGAAGGAACTCATTGCAGCCCTTATTCCTGTGTGAAGGTTTTGTACTTTGTCTGCTGAAGTGGTCTTGTTTAGGCTTGCAAGCTCATGCTTTACATCAGGGTGGAAGTAAATGGTTCTCCATGCATTGGCTTTACTCCTGGGCTTGGTACTGCCCAATTCCAAGTTTTTTGGAACAAATTCAAAGGCATTGTATTGTGTTTCACTAGATGCAATAGCTCAATCTCTGCCTTCACTTGGGAAGATGCATTATACACAGGATTTGTCYTTCTTTCTCTTTCCATAAGTTCAGTCCTTCCATTCCCTCCCATTTTGACAGTTAGAGATGGAATCTCTGTTGATTGGTTTTCCTKTTCATCTCTCCCAGACTCATCCCCATCCACCAATGCATGTTTGTGAGCAACAATTGRCTCCCTCAATATATGTGGTTGGAGCAAATTGTATGTCACCTACTAGATGATTAGACTACCATCACTCTGTGGTCCACTTTGTTCTCCAACTGGGTCCCTTCTATGTCTATTACCAGTCAGCCTGTATTCCTCTTGGGTGTATCTCCACCTAGTTCATACTGGTGGCTCCTTTGATTTGGCCATGGATGTAGAGAAACCAAATGCCCCATTCCTAACTAACAGACCTTGATCCATGTAATATGTTCCACACTATCCTCCCCTTRCAAACAAATGCCTTGTGACTCCTCMCAATACATATTTTTGACCACTCCATGGTTCTTTTCCTTTTATCTTCCCTACAAAAGAATTCCATGTAACAGTACAGGCAAAAGAATTCCTTTTCCTCAACCTCCTCAGCTCTCTTCCTCTTTGGGTTAACCATTTTCTAGTACGGCTCATCTTGGCCATGTAATGCACTCATTCAAGGAATAGATGGATTTCATTGTGCAAAACTGATAAAGAAAATAATGTGCCTTGCCTTGAATGGTTCATTTTGACCGTGTAATAACAACATCACACCTTGTCCTAAAAAATATTTGACACTTATCTACTAGCTAGTACTACATTGTTTCTATCAAAACTAATCTCACTAATACTTGCAATTGTATGCTTCTGCAAGTTTTGCATCTGATAACTGAAAAACACTAGTAGCAGAGGTATCAAACATATCATAGTACTCTGGCATGAACCAACAGGGGTTGTTCATCCTTCTTGCAATTACTTCATCATGAGTCAAACATTGCCTTCTGAGTATTCTATCTTCCCTGGGCCAATAAGACGGTAAATTTTTCTCTTCTTCCCAGTACCCCTTCCTTGGTGTTTCATTTGGTTCCAGACACTCTTGCTTCAACCAATATTTACTTATCTCCCTGAGATCAATCACTCTGTGAAAGTCGTTGTAATATAGGACAAAGAGCAACCCTTGTAGGCCATACAGTACAACAGGCTGTCTCCCTCCTTTCCAAAAACAAGCCATCTGTGAATGGCATGTTTTGCCTTGTGCTTTATTGGAATGTGATTTAGGGACCTGTCCAGCCTCTTCTTGGTAAGTTTGCCGTTGAATCTAAGTGTATCATCATTCACAGCAGTTCTTGCTCCACAATTTGGTGGAAATGGATCATTGAGTAGGAGCAATTGATTTCTAAGTGACACCTTGTGAGGACCTCCATTGTCTGCCACTCCATTGATTGTCTTCTATGTCTTGGCCCCTGCTGGGTTGTTTGTAGACCTAGACCTAGTGGAGGAGTCCAACTCCTCCTCCACTAGAGTCTCCTTCTTGTTGCACAAGACAGCAATTTTTCATTTTGGGCTTGACCTTTGTTAGATCCTTTACCTTGTGAAAAATGTTGTAGCAGTTACACCAAAGAGTAACTCTGCAGGTTTGGCAGTACAAGAATAGGCAGTTCTTTCCCTCTTTTGAAACCCTAGCAAACTGTGCATGGCRCATTTCAGCTTTGGTCTGTGTCTCGATAATGGGTGATTCCCGCAAAAATAGAAATATGTAAAAATGAGACTGGTTGACTCGTTTTATGTATCAAATTACATAAATTTTGGTTGTTGTGGGCCAACAACAACCAGGATCTGTGTATTTGACATATTTTTTCTTTGGAATCCTCCTTGACTTAACATTTCCAGTCTTGGGAGCAGGCGTGCCCTAAACAGAGAGACACTTCTTGGTGTCAAACTGAAAATTTTGATTCAAGAAAAACGCATATCTTTGCAGAACACACTCAACAAAGAGGAGAAGGAACAAAGAGAAGAAACAAAGATAAGGAAAACCAAAGAAGAGGAAAAGCTGTTGTGTACTAACAAGTCCAATGCTGATGGTGATGGCTGGCACATGGAGCCCCATCCAGATTCTTCTGTTGTGGAGGAGAGAAGAGAGGAGTCGGYGGAGGGAAGAGCAGAGCCAGCACTGTCTTGAGAGGGAAGACATCAAAATCCCATATGTGATTAGCATAGCTCATAAGAAGAACAGAAGGATCATGGYAGCAGCAGCAGCTGCAAAGTCAAGGTCAACRTTGACGTTGACTGCGGCAAGGCTGACTGYTCAAGAAAGAGGAGGAAGATCTAGGGGTTCCATCAACTACACTGCACCAAGATGGAGACAATGTGCATGCTGAATACCTTGAAAGAGATCCTTCCTATTGGAAATCATCAGTGGGTACTAGTTGTTCAGCAACATGAAGAAAACTGGAATACTGGAAGAGACAGGGATTTGATCTCTACTAGGAAGTATGCATCCCTCCACAGGAAAGGAATTCCTACTGGGAATAGTGTGGCTGGTGTTTTTACTGTGAAGGAGGAATTGATAGCCAAATATTGAKGATAAGGACTGTTTTCATTGTTGTTTCAGAGGAGGATTCAGTTTYGGAGGAGGATTCAGTTTCTGAAGTTTTGAAGACAGAGCTGGTTTGGTGAAAATCCCAAATTGTTGGAATGCTGTCAAATTAGCGTGCAATTACTATATGGGATTCCAAATTCCCAAAATGGGGGGAAAATATGTAAGTTGAGCTGGCCAGCTGTGCCTTCAGTACCACTGAAAGTGCTTCCCGAAAACATATGGTGATATGTTTGCTGGAGTTGGCTATGGTGCACTGCACTGCACTTCRCTATCTTTAGTGCACAWAGCCACCAGTAACCTTGAAGAATTCTTACAGTCCTGCTGGTGGACTTACCGAGGAAACAAATAGATTTTTTTTAGTGTGGATTTGTACAAACCCCAGTATATTAATTTTTGCAAATAAATTAGTACCTTGACCAAAATAAATTATTCATTTTCAACTTAAACATTCAGTCATTATTGTGACAACAAGTCATTGAATGATTCCCGATATTATAGAAATGCTAAATTTGATAGACAGACAGACCGAAAATMTATGACAATTTGTCATAGATTTAGCATTTTTTGAATGGGTCAACTGACCCCATTCAAAATGTGCTAAACTATGATGGAACCCACRAATCAAAATTTCCAGTCCGTTGAAAGATTCAACAGAAAGGCCCGCCAAAATTACTAACACCCGGCCAAACATATTCTTTTCTAAACAAGTATCAAAATGACATACAAGAAGGCGCCTCTACAGTAATAAGAAAGGCGCCCAAGACATAAACTATGTCTCGATCTGTGCTGTTAGTCAGTGCATTCTATTTCCTTTCTTTGTTGCAGCAAAGAGAGGCTCACGAGGAGGAGGCTTCCGGCGACCTCCTCAAAGAGAGACCTCATTGTCACAACGACGAGCAGGCTTGCCACCATTGTCCCATCCCCCACACTATATTTGTTAAGATGGATCCCTCTGTTCCTKGTGCTGCTTGTGGCAAATCTGGCCGGAAGAGTGGTACTATTAACTACTCGCGTGAAGAGGTTACCAGTCTCATGAGACTGATAGTCGATGTAATTCCTGTATGTGCTGAGGGATGGGAGCACATTACAGCAAAGCATGCTGAGAGTTGGCCTGTAGGTAGGAYGACAACCTCTATCAAGACTAAGTATGCAGCTGTGAAGAGGATCAAGAGCTCCACCGGGAATCCCAACATACCAGAGTATGTGCAGCTGGCCCGGGAAGCCCACA
>CAACVS010000027.1:11423-36924 GCA_900660405.1 Pseudo-nitzschia multistriata | reverse complement strand
GCTGCTGTTGCTTCCTCTGCTTCTGCCAGTAACTTGACCCCTTCTCTTGTTGAATCTACACCAGCAAAGAAGAGATCTTACCAAGGACAAAGGAAAACTGTCCCCGACGCCGCTGTATYCAATGAATACATTATCAAGCAGGAACAAAGAGAGGAAAGAAGAGACCAACGGAGTATTGAGATGTGGAGTGGTGTAAAGGATGTAGCGGAGAAATTTCTTGGAGCAGCTATGACCATGATGAATACCTGGCAGCAACAACAACAACATTCTTACCATGGTCCTTACGGTGGTCCTCCTCCTCCTCCTCCACCCGGTAACACTCCTACCCCCTACCATTACGACCGCTCCTTTGGTGGTCCTCCTTCAGTTGCATYGACTGCCGCCTCAACRTCCAACAACAAACGCAAACGCACTGGAGAGGAAGAATCCCATGGTGGTGAAAAGAAGCACCATRGTCCTCGTTAGACTAAATTAACTACTAAACTACTAACTAACACTGTATTTCGACTGATATGAAACAATGAGCTTTAGCGTGATAGTTTGCTACMATGTACTTTTCTAGCAAGAACAGTACAAGTAACTGTTTGTGGGACTGTTTGCTTGCRTAAAGGTTTTCTTGAGAAGGCTTTCCCGTATACCAATGCRGGATTAGAACTGTTTTGCCTCTAACAGCACGTGGGAAGTCCCACGAAAACGGTTCGGATCGGCATGCACATGTTGTATATCATAATCTTTTCTTCATTTCAGTATAACGCTCAACTTTTATTCATTACAGTATAAATCGGTATGTACTCCGTCATTTGTGTATATCAACAAACGCRGAAGCCAGGTCACAGGTGTATACATGAAAACCTAATTYGCGTATCACGTACTTACTAGCTGCTTGCTCGTATGATAGCAGGCTGCTCGTACGATAGCAGCTAATTGCAGCTAATTCACTATTCATTCATATTGCTTCATGGAACCAAGCCAAACAGTGTTGCCTGTTCAAACCAGTTAAGGATAGTAACTATCCCAATCGCACGACCATGGTGCTYGTATTGTTGTTTGTATCGTCGTGTGTTGTTGTTACGAAAACTCCTGCTTCTATTGCTGCTTCTATCGCGTCGGATCTAATTTGTTTCAAAAACGACGCTGTTGAGCTGGATTGATTACGTTGTTGAGGTCAAGAACTAACTAAACATGTGTCTTCTGCAACAACCACAGAACCGATTCCACCATGGGAATCATGGTCGGAATAACGAATTTCCATCAGGGGAGATCCCACGTCCAACACGGAAGTACCCCCTGGCAAGCTCTCTTCTCAGGTCTGCGTGAGTTACCTCTGGATCAGTTGCTGGCRGAGTCCTCATGAAACTTGATAGGATCATGTTGTGTCCTACATAACTGCACTGGTAGTTATACAAGTTGATAAGAAGGTTCATGGTAATCTTTCTTTCCCCCTGCTCCTCCAAGCACATCCTGTCTTTAATTCTAGGGAACTGTCCCTGGATCATACGCATTCCCCACTCYGACATCTGTCTCAAGGAGGTCRCGTCCCTATTGAGCAGTATGCACTCTGGTTGATCTGGGTCCCTCTGTGAGCTTTTGATTAGGCTATCCTTGTATTCCTTCAGGGCAAATGCTGAATCAACTACAACCTTTCCACCACACTCTTCATGGACCTCCACAATCCTTTGGTACACGCCATGCTCAGCAATGGCGCTGTCGTGCCAGGCCCCCGGGAAGTTGTAGACTGCTATCCTGATCCTTCCATCCGGTGCAAAGGCAAATACACTGTTGACGTAGTAGGTGTTCTCCTTCCATGCATTGTAAAAAGGTCTTTGTTTGTACCAGTCTCCTGAGGCTTCAATCACTTGCTTGAGCCCATCTGCAGCACCCCAGATGCGTTGTTCTCCAAGCCTTGGATACTTGTCCCCAATTGCCTTAACATAAGTATCCACCTCTTGCTGAGTTGGGATCCTGACCATGGCCTCTGGATGCTTGTGAAGAGCAACAAGCATCACTCTTCTTGAAAACTTAAGCCACTTATACATCACTGTGGATGTTAAGCCAAAGGCCATTKCCATTGACCTTGCTACGGATCCACGTGTCCTGTACCAATACAGCACTAATCCAATGGCACAGACTGCATCGACCTCCCTTTTCTTCCCCTTGGGCTTCCCACTGGGGAAACAAGGAACCTCCACGATCTCATTGTTGTTGTTGACAGAGTACTTGTTCCATACTGGAGCAAAGAGGTCAACAAGCTCCCTGAAGACCTTGTGGTCCATGCCACAGCAATTGAGCAATGCTTGGTCATCCCCTGAGTGGAACATGTAAAGGAAAGGGGAAGAGGCGTATCTTCTGATTGCAATCCTTGGCGTTCTCCTGTCCCTTCGACGTCTCTCTTCTGGAGTCAGTTTGCTTTTGTAGCTCCGACGCTCTTCCTCAGACTGCAACTGGAGGTACCAGTACATTGTTATCACTTCCACTAATCCCATTGTCGATGGTCGATGTTGCCTTTTGTTTTGCTTGGAGGAAACTGTTGTCTTTTAGTGTGTTTGTCGGCTGGTTGATAAGCCATGAACTCATTCCAACTTATTTTCTAATGAGGAAAATAAGTAGGAATGAGTTTATGTCTTACTCTAGTTGTTGAGTATCGAAAATTTCATGTTTTACTTTGAACCAAAATTATTATGGCGCGTTTTGAGTCTTTTTAGTCTTTACGTTGGAGGAATAGTTAAGATTCCAGATTCCCAAAAAGACTGGCATGGAGTTGGCGTGCTCAGGGTCTGTCCGTTGAAATTTGTATTCCCGATGTTATAAAAATGCTATATAAGCAGTTTAGCACTTCTATAATATCGGGAATCACTCATTCTAGCAATAACCTAGTTTTTGCACTGTACCGGTAGTAAGTTTTTCTGGCCGCTGCCATCCAAAAAAAAAACAATGGTGGCGGCCGCAACCAATCACCCAATTGGGTTTGGTCGTCTGGCGTCTATCCGTCGCTCCCAACACTCTAAAAAAATTGATTCGACGTCAAAAAAATTTGGAAAGCAATTGGCAGTCTGAATGGGTGTGTGTGTGTGGATTGGAACAACACAACAACAGTCCATCCGGTTGAAGTGACAACAAGGGGAGCGTCCGGCATCGTCCGGTACCGTTACAACAGCACACAAATCACAACAATTCCTAGAGCGGACAGGAGGCAAGAAAGAAGAAGGCTGCGGAACGCAACCGATCAAACAATCAACCTCGGTGGTTTCTCCTCTGGTAGCATGGATACAACACGAAATAGTAACGCCATCGCCACCACTACAAAATCCAACAGCAGAAAGGACGGCGGTATTGGGGTCGTCGTCTTGATCGGAGTTTCGGCTGCTACATGCATCGCCTCGGTTGGATATTATTGGTACTGTTGTCACCACCATGGYAAGGCCACCGCGAAGAGAGATGGCGCAAATAAAAAGAAGCGCGACAGAAGGAGCGGGAATGGCGCCATAGGCGACTGGGGCAAACCAAAATCGAAAACAACTAGCAACGATGGCGACGATTCGTCTTCGTCTTCGTCTCCCTTCTTCGAGCTCCCGCAGCACTTACAGAGGGAGCTCCACAAGGAGGAACGGCGCAAGGCGAGCGTGAGGTTTTTGGCCCGGAAAACACCCCTTTACGAAAACATCGAAATGTATGCCCCCGACGGCGCCACCATGCTCTGCACGATCGGAAGAAAGAAGGCCAACTGGTACGTGCGCAAGGAACTCGCTGTTTGGTTACAAGGAAGGACGRGAGGTGCCGGTGGTGAGGAGAAAGAACACGAAAACGAAGACAAGAACGGGAACGGAAACGAAACCCCTTCCATTCGATTGCTGTTCGAGCCCAAGAACCACAAAAAGRAGAAAACGGAYGAATCATCACCAAAACCAGCGTCCGGCGAAACCGGAATCACCTCTTGTGGCCAGAACGTTGTCGACAGTGATCACGAGGAACAAATGAGAAAGTACAACTGCACACACAAACTGAACATCTGCGTCTCGTGTGGGGCATTGGATGCCACGGCGTCTGCGGAAGCCAGCGGAACCAACGCGAACAAAACCGACGGGGAATCATTGTCTCCACCGCCGACGCAAAATGCCGCGGCGGCAGCAGCAACATCAACATCGACTACCGCCACCACGGGCCTCATGCGGCACTACGTGGTCCCCTACGCCTATCGGAGGCTCCTCCCGACCAAGTTCAAGACCCACATGCCCCACGACGTGGTTCTGCTCTGCCTCGATTGCCACATCGATGCGGAACAAGCGGCCAAGGTACTTAGAACCGATGTCTACGAAGAGTCCTTTCGCACCGATCCCACGACACGGCCCGCGGTCGTCATCGATTTCGAGGCGAAGGCGATCAAGAGCAAGGCACGGGCCCTTTGGCAGCACAAGAGCAAGCTGCCGCAATCGCGCATCGACGAGTACGAAAACGAGCTCAAAAGGTATCTGGCAAAGAGAACCGCAAGCAAAGAAGCGATCKATCCGAGCATCCCTCCCATCACAGACAACCACGGCAAGGGTGTAGGCGATTCGAGCATTCTCCTTTCCGAGGCCGTCCTCCGCCACCTGGCCCTCGCCCTCGAAGCCGAGAMACCGAATCCGAACTACGTGCCGTTGGCTTCGTTGGTGRTGGACAACYTGTGCCAAACGGACGAGGATATCCAGGAATTCGTGGTGGGGTGGAGGAACTTCTTCGTCGAAACCCTTCAGCCGAGATACCTGCCGACGGGGTGGAGGGTGGACAGCCCCGTCCGCGTCGATGTCGACCCCGAGGAAGTGGAAGGCKRTGACGAGAAGCTTGAAAGCTAGACATATGCAGAACATCGTGGGTAAAAGATTGCCCTCTTCGATGCCATTCATCGAAAGATATCGTAATGGAGGGATCGTATCAAACTACAATCCATAGTAGAACTAGGATTCGCGATCAGACATCAAKAGTCTGGCGAACCTCACCCTAGGTGMCATKGCTTGTTTTGAAAGAATTAAAACGAGATCAGATTTCCTTCTCTCCTTTCCAAGTAYGGGACCGCGACAGTCCCGGTTATTTTTTGGATCAGCATYGCATTTAATAATACGATCACAGCAAACGCAATGTTCACTGGTTTTCATCTTTTCTTGCAGTGTACCATCMACGTGAGGGGAGGTTCTGCGTCGAGAGAAAACAAAATCTGAAATCTGAAAAGTTCAAGGTAGGGATATCGAGTCTAGTTGCATTGTCAAAAAGTAAAGTTAAAAGAGAAAGGCACTGTGGCTATTATTTTGAATTATGAATAAAAAATGTACTATTTTGTATTATTCCGTGACAGGTGGACATTGTACTAGTACTAAGGCATAGTGCTGATTGTTTTTCTTGTAGTGATAGACTCACGTGTCGTGCTGGGTTTTCCTAATCTCGGATGAGRWGCTCATCCAATCAACACAGGCAAATCAAACGATCCATGAAGTTTTGTTTTGCAGAGGTAGTTCCTGGTGTCTCTTCTCAATATTATCGTCCTCAGACGCCCATATCGGTATTGTCAACATCCCATATGGTGTTCAATTTGACGTTCGTAATGTTCACGCTGYTGATRATATGATTCATTTGTTCACTCGCTAGTTCGCTTGTGTTGAGGAAGCCACCGAATCGGAATACCAAAAGCGTCACCAGGACGACCGAGAGGATCGCCAATAGYGTAAGAACACACCGGCGCCTCAAAACATAACGGCGCCTTCGCCAGAAGTATGAAGCGCTGTCTTGACCATTCTTTGTRGCACCAATGATGTTGTGGTAAGTTTGTACCTTGCATGATTCGTCGTCAGAGGAGTCTGAATCGTCGGTTCCAACAAACGAAATTTCGTCTTGGCAAATATTTGCGGTCTTTTCAGTTTCGTCGCATTCTTTGCCGTTATCTATCGTGGAGCCATCTTCCAAATCGAGTTGGCAACGGAACAACGCATCRGCGGACTCRGGAGAATAGCTCTTCGATTTTCCAAACTTCATGGCGTGTTGTAGTTCAAGGACAAAGTATGTGTACGCGTCCATCTTCTTTTTCTTTTTGCTCCGGATCATGCTACCGTTGAAACTGTTACTYTCCATGGCGTCGTTACCCCAGTTRTCCAGACCATCGCCCAGATGGAGGGGTAATACCACGCGAGCCCCTTTGCTCCCGCTTTCCCCTTTCCCCTTGTTTTCCCGTTGCTTTCTCATTGTTTCTCGAAAGATTTCCGTGTCGCGGTCGCCACAAACCCTTGTACTTGAGGTGGTTCGAAATATATATGTGGTGTATTACCCAGGCCACCTAGTTCTTGTTGTGTTCAATTACGAAATTCTCTGTTTTTATCGTGGTTTTTACTAATTACTAGTTCTGTTGAAGTTAATCCAAAAAAGTAATGGACGGAACCGTATTCGATTGAGTACGATTACGTAGTTTGCGTTGGAAAAAGGCATGAGCACCGCCGAGTTAYTTTTCAAGCACCGGATAGTTTTTCAAGACACCTACTTTTTCGAAAAAAGATGTGTCACGTCGGTTCCAGTCTAGTAACACGATAAATGTTGGTACAAATCTTACGAGGAAAAGTTATCCTCACTAAAATCGGTGCGCGCAAAAGCCATGTGTAAGCTTGTCGACGAAATTTTGGGTTTTTAAGTGAGCCTGCCGGTATTCGTTTAACCGCAGAAACAATTTGGGCGTTAACACTTACGACTAAAAAATGAAAACCATCCTGTTTTGGCATCACGACCGTTGGATTGGCGCCTTCACGAGAATACTCTTACGCAATTTCATAAGAAACATTCAGGTTGTCAAAAACGCGAAGACCAAGAGAAGATATGAATAATACCGAACTATGAATCAATAGGACTTCGAGTCCTAATCTTAGACAAAGTTGCCAGCCGCTCCACGAGCTAGGCAGATTTTCCGAAAAAATAGCATTCATCATACCGATCGTGCTGCATGGTGTCGCGTASACGTACTACGTAGTAGAAGTCCAACGGCTTGAAGTGTCTCTAACGCACATTTCGTTGATCGCTATCGAATGGGTTTGAGCTCTACTACCMGATACGAGCGTAGTAGAGCGCAATGTCTATCCTCACACGGTGCCTTCTTATAGTAGGACCAGAAAAGAATTCTCCATAGTGTCTCCTGATGTGTGTACGAAAATGTGTTGTTTTGGATATCATTGAATTACAGAAGTGGTATTTATACTAGTAGCAATGACATGCACGTAGGAGGCATGAATGCCTATTTTTTCAYGTATTTGTAGCCCACACGATCTTGTTGTGCGAATTACTTCAAATGATTTACCAAATCTATAGTGACGCATTCTGGACCATAGCTGGTCTAGCCCATTCCCACAGAAGACAGAGTTTTGCAGAGACATTTACGCAAGTTTCGTTCTTTACTCCGCGGGTAACGTTGTAGGAAAAATGGTTCGATCCTCCCGACCCGCGCAAAACTTTATTCGTAATGGACACGACACTGCTGCGCAYAATGAAACTATTTCGCATTTCGATCGAAACCCTGTCGTAGCGTATAGAAATCCTTGATCGATCGAACCAACCAGSACCTTATGGAATTATGAGTAGCTCTGAAGAATGTCGATCACCGAAAAATACGATCCGACCACGGCAAAGATTGATCCGAGGATCAGCAAACACCATGATATAGTTCGTTCCCAGAAATACCGATTCCTTCGCTTTCTGCTCCTAGCAGATTGTTGTRGTGGATTGTTGCCGTTCTTGTTTTTGTTGTTGTGGATAGTTCCGACTGAAGAATATCCAAACAGCGATCGCTTTGAGGCAGCCGAAGGGCCCCCCTCCCAGTCCCCCATAGGCGGAAAGGATTGTCTCGGTCTCGTCCGCTGTAGTTCCATCGCTTCTTTGTGCGAAAGGTAGGCTAGTTCTAGGATCGGCGGGATCAGCAGAGCAGTCGAAGAACCCGTCACGGCCCCGACCAGGGAAACYAGGGACTGGACGTTTGGAACCGACATGGCTATCAGATAGGTTCCTACCACCAATGCCCCACGCAAKACGGGAGAATCCCCGGGCAGGGTCCATTCCGAAGCGGATTCCTCTGCTGGGGGCACCTGMTCGTTTTGAGCGCTGCTGTTGTTGTTGGTTCTGTTTCGAAAGTTATCCCCGTTCATGCTGTCGTCCTCGCTATCATMGATCGATCGATGGTTGCTGATGTTGCTGCTCAAGCGACTCAGCAAGCTTGTAGACTCGCTGATTCCTCCAACGTATACSGATTCTTCCGTTTTGGTCGTCTCTTGATCCATCGCGCCGTTGTTGTTTTGTGGYGCTCCTTGGCTTGTGGCAACATTTTGCGCTTCTCCCTTCGTGCCATTCGCAGATGGATCTGCTGGATAAAATGCGCTTTGTACATCATCACGTGTTGCTGSTGSTGGTGGTACTGYTACTGCATCGTTTTGGGGATCGTCGTTACTCTCCTGGTAGGTAGAGTCTGGCATTGACGACAAAGACCGTATCGATAGAACACTGTGTTCYGGAATCCCTCTCATGGGCTCGAAGCCTTCTAAATCTCCATCGTTGTCATTATCATTGTCATTGTCGTCGTYGYCGGTGTTCTCTTCCCTCTGGCAGTTATCTCTACGATGGCTGGATCCACCCCTCGTTGTGAACCTCGTCCAGAACCGATTCCAGAGCCCACTTCGCTCTCGCAGCATTCGTTGCTGCCTCCGGCTCCACATCCTCCTCCAGTTCAGTACCGCTGGGGCCACCAGCTCGACGGCCGGAAAGAGCTGCAGGGGGTACGAAAACGCAATGCTCAGCGTCACCAGTGCGTTGGAAAGCATCAGCCACACAGTAATAGCCCGATCCCCCTTGTACTTCTCGAGCAGAAACGCCGTAATGCTTCCGTTAGAAACCTCCCCAAAGGCAAGGACACCCATCGCGGCCATCCCACACAGGAGCATCGTGATGATCGCCATGCTGATCCCAAATGCCGGCCCAAAGTCCCGCCTGCTKGATTGCTTCATGGAAGATTCMACCGGCAGGATAATACAGATCCCCTCAAAGCTGTAGAGAATCCCGCACAGGGCCATGGCGGCACTGCGATCAATTGTGAGCCCGGGGAGCTCGCCGAGCGGTGGCCTGTCTCCCCACTCTAGAAGGCCGATCCATCCCAGGGTGGCAAARCCCGACACCATCARCACAGTGGCCAGCGTCATAAAGGGGACCATGCTCCGGAGGTTCGGCAGGAAACAGCTGAGGCCAACAAAAAATGGAAGGCAGCCGGTCGCCACGGCCCTCCGGGTCAGAAAGGGTCCACCCACGCCCAGGAACGAGAGCGTCGCGTAGACGTTTTCCCCGACAAAGCTGCAAAAAACGGTGCAGATGGCCAGCTGCTGGGCGCAGATGCAAACGGCCACGTAGGCCTGGAACTGCCTCCCGTAGGCCCACTCCCCGACATCYGGGTACGTCACGTTAGAGGATGCGACGCTGGCCGACGCAAGATAGGAAATCTTAGAGGCTTCGTCGTCGTCGGGCTCCGATGTGGGTTCCTCTTCGCAGTCGTTGTCCGAGTTGTCCTCGTCTTCTTCTTCGTCCTCCTCCTCCTCTCCATTGGTATCTGMAATRGTGGTGCGCTCGATGTACCGCTTCAGCTTGACAACGGTCCAACAGTTGTAGGAGCTCCAAAGRGACATRATCGAAATCGCCAGCAATCCAAGCGGGATTCCAAGCTGGCTRATGGCCCACGGAAGAGACAAAATCCCGCATCCGATGTAGCCCTTCACCARGTGAATGATTGTTTCTCCAAAGCTCGTGCCCTTTGGTTCTGGTRCCACTGCCACTAGCAGTTCTTTGCGCTCGCCGGTGGTGTTGTCAAAGGTGAGCGTGCTTTCTTGGTGCTTGAGGCCGGAGGTTCTCCGAATCAAGGAAATGATGTAGTCGTCGTTGATTTTTGTGTGACTGGTGTCGTTGCTGTCTTCCGGGAARAGGTGGTCGGACTCGTTCTCTGCGGGTTCCCATCCATTCGGCAATTCCGAGGCACCTAAGAGAGGGGTCTCTTCGTGATGTTTGCCCAGCGTCATAGTCTGGCCTGGTCAAACGACAAATGGAGCATCAAAAACDGCATTGACAATGGTCTTGTTGAAGCAGGGTATGATAACTCGTATGCGTAGAGTTGTGCAGATTGGACGAAGCCSTTTTCGCATTTTATCAAAAGTCATGAACAGGTGCTGATTGGCARAATGCAACAGATGGTGATCATATTTCTTCTTGTTCCAATACAGTGACAAAAATTAGCTAGTAGTAGTACTACTACTACTAGCACTAGCAAATAGGTGCTGATRCTTCAAAAACAGCTGGTAAAAATCACTTGAGAGGGAAAACAGGTGGACAAAATTTTGTAGAACAAAGACTGTTTCTTATGCAGAATCTTCAAACCTCCTGGGGTATGATTCCACCAGCAATTTCTTACCATTCTTCTTCTTTCTTCTTGTTCTTCTTTTGTGGTTCTTCTTGTACTAGTATTAATAAGAATAAAAGTACAATACTAATTGTACATTGTATTAACAATACTACTACAAGAACATTAGTAGTATTATGTAAAGAACTGGCTTTTTGTCTAAAATTATATCAGCAATGCAATCACCATGCTGTGCAGACCAACCACCACCATCAAGAAGAAGGAAGTGCAATGAGTTGCCAGAAGATGCATTCCTGAATGTCCATTCTGGCTATTTCCAGACATGAACAAAGAAGATCTAGCTTAAAAATTCTGTAATATATTTTTCCCAAACACCACCAGAGGTTCACTTGCAAACCCATGATCATGATCATTTCCAGATCTAGAGACAAAATTAAAAATTTAATCTTGTTTTGACACTACTASTAGTAGTAGTAGACCCCTCACTGTACTAGTAGACTACAATAGTTGTTAAGCGCATGCAAAAACTTGGAACTCTCCACTTTCTGAAACAATCTCCAGCAAAAATTCCTGGGGTAGTACACTCTTTTTTGGATATAGTYGTTTTTGTTGTCCTCCCCCTTCTCCTGCTGGTGGGTATGCAGCAAATTTCCAAGTTTGAGGAGGACCTTATYTATGGGTGAGGAGATAAGCTCAACATCTTGGAAATTTGAATGATCCTTTTTCTTTCATAATACCAAAGTTGCTAGTAGCTTYCTTTCTTGTTAGATAATTGCACACAAGATTGGGCTAATACTACTACTACTATTTCATTTGGGTAGCTACAATTGTTGGAATTAGTATTTCTCGCATGTACCACATCATACTCACCATCATAGTCATACATTCCAGTATGGTGATCATTTCTTGATTGTAGTGCACTCAAAAAATAATTAAAAAGCCACTTGGTGGATGGCGAGAAATTTCTAGTATTTAGATACTAGTACAGGGGGGAGACAGATGCTGCCAAAAATGAAGAATGTGGTGTTACTTCTTTTACTAGTAGTACTACTAGCTAGTATTGTTTGTTAGATGAGCTAGTATTGAGAGCAACTGTAAATCTGACAATTGTGCTGCTACCACAAGGGATGGTRGTTGGTCCACACGGGGACATTCCATTCTTTATTGCCCCTGTAGACCATAGTCAAACACCAAGAAACAAGCATCATCAAAAGATGAAGCCCAATTTTCTTTGCAGGATACTACTAGCTTAAAGTCTCATACTTCTTGGGAGAGTCTCCCCCCATTGGAGAGACAGAGGAGGCAATTGATTTGACAAAGAACATACACTGCTGAATTGAAATTGAAAATTCTTCTGGCATACTTGTACATTTAAAAAAGCAAGCTCTCCGTGAACAACCCCTGTGGTACCTAACTTCCGTACGTACAGTACGTACAAGTGCGGTTTTTCCAAAAAAGATCGTTCCTTGCCGAACCGAAGTCTTTCGCGGACGTCTTTCTGTTTTGTGATCAACCCCAAAGAGAATTCCAATTCCAATTCCATCCAGACAGAAATTGTTACTGYTACAGACAACCACCACTCCGAACAGCAGCAACAAAGAAACAACTCTTGGTTCCTCGACGAAACCGGTGCCTTGTTGTCAATTGCCGCACCACACTCCCGAACAGAGAACAAGCTTYGCCCGAGCGCAAGACCATACATACATCGACCCGACCACAACCATGGCAGGCGGCGGGATGTGTCTCGCTCGAACGACCAGCGTCTCGCGCGTGCTTTCGAAACGGCTGTCGTTCCCGGCCGTTGCGGCCGCGGCGGGAAGGCTYTCCTCTTCCGGCGCGGCGTTTGGACTCTCTCTCCAAGCACCGGCCCCCGGCGCCCGAGAGGGGAAGGTGCTCTCTGCGGGGGCACCTTCGAGACAAGGTCTTCCGCTTCTTCGGTTGCCTCCACCGAGCTGCGCTTCGCACCTTCCGCTTCGGCCGGGGCCTTTTTCGAAAGGMACCCACCGTKCGCAGRGGCGCTGGTTGTCCTCGGACGCGGAAGCCGGAACGGAAAACAACGGAAGCTACACCGTCCCGATCGTGATCAAGATGCCCCCCATGGACGACGTGGGCGGGGACGAGTCCCACTGCTTCGTGGAAACCTGGCACAAGCGCGAGGGGGACCGCGTCCACCCGGAGGAYATCCTCTGCGACGTGTCCACCCCGGACTTTGTCTTTGKGATGCAGATCGACGACGCCGAGCCCGGGATCCTGGGGGAAATCCACGTGGAGGCCGGCGTGAGGGTCCCCGACCACACGCCGCTCTGCACGATCTACCACAGGGCGCCGCCGGAGGAGGCCGGGGGGTGAGCGGGCGGGCCGCGGAGCCGCTGCTGCCGGACGCACGGCCCGGAGCCATGCGATGCGATGCGATGCGGCGCGACTCGGGTTGGGATCGATCCCCCGGTCCATTCGTCCGCATGCAACGAGTGAGTCACGCGTCAAGGGCAAGAGCGAAAAGACAGAACGCCACGCATCTTCGCCCCGACACAAACCAATGCGCGAAGGATCAATGGATGTTTTTAAAAGTTGGGAACATCCCATGCGCTTACCRTAGAGACAAGCATATATTCGACAGGGTAGTACCATGGGAAAACGATGTTGTAGAAGAACTTTATTAGTAGTGTACGTATATTGCTCGTGGCTTGTCTTGTAGAACATGCGATTTTGCTTGTGCATTGCAGGGCTACTCGATCCAGCGAGGCAATGCGTATTGTGTTTGACTGGAGCTACTGCACAGGGGGTACCTCGTTGTCGTTKTTGTCGTCATTATTATTGTTGCGGTCGACCTAGTCCATTGCGTACGATAGTGTCCTCTGCGCAATGGTGTAGAGATGGGGAAAAGCGTTTTGTTTTTTCCTTCTCCCACAACAACGAACACGGTTCGCAACGAAGAGCTGCCCTCGGATCTGTCGGCAGTATGTTTCATATCCGTAGGTCCGGGCAAGAAAGACAAGGCTGATCTACACACCGTACCGCAGAAAAGTGTGCATTTGGGATGAATGCGTGCTTGGAATGTTCCTCTTTCTATCCATTGGGACACTGTGGGGACATTGAATTTGCTAGGAAAACAGTCCTTCCGTGGTCTAACATCGTTCTGTACGACAATAGAGGGCAAACGCATACTTCACCGGTTGCAGARGCTGCCGGCTTCGGGTTTTTGGTGCCAGTGACCGATTCCGGGGTGTGACTCGAGGATTGGTTTGCCGTTTCGTCRCGGACCGTGCCATGGTGCGTGTGAGTGTCAGGTTCTGCCGGCCGCGCTGCTCGGAGCGAKCCCGGTAGTTCCGAAGGATTTCTCGTCTTTCGTCCTTTTTTGTTGGGCCTTTTTGTGGCTGCGACACTGGGGCACGGCCGTGGTGTTCAGGTGGCCGTAGACGGGATGGAGAGGGGCGGTTCCCGTTGGAAACTCCACCGCGGTCGAGTTGGTTTCGTCCCCCACGTCCCCCCTCAAAACGTACAGGCCGTCYGAGGGCCGCCGGACCAGCCTCCCGCAGGGATCGACCTTGTAGGTCTCGGCGATGGCCCAGAACTCGTCGGTGGCGCTGGTGTTCGATGTTCCCCCGGCCACCACCACGTCGGGACGGTCGGGATCGGCCGCCACCGGAAGCCAGTAGTTCTGGATCCACATTCCCAATTCGTAGGAGTATGYCATGATCTTCGACCGGAAAAAGTCCAGGTGCGGGTCGCACAACAGGTTCTCCTTCTTGTAGTCCTTAGCGGAGGACCTGATTAGGTTCTTGTGGCGGTTGCGCACGCCATGCGACCCCCGATAATCATGGTTGGGTACGTTCGAAACGCCGAGGTAGCCCGCCAGGTCCTCCCAGTAGGTATCATTGCGCATCTGCGTCAGATCGTACAMAAAGACCGGATTTYGAATCTTCGCGTTGAAGAGGTTTTCCCCACCGTCGTTATCGTTCGGTGCCAGCAGCTTTAGTTCTTCCTTGGACAAGGCTGTCTTGCCGAGTCTCGCCAGCGTCAGGTGGAGACGGGACCGGTGGAGGCACATCAGGGCACCGCAACGGCACTCCCCGAAGCAGTTTTCGTCCGGGTGTGAGTCGCAAGACCTAGGCCTGACCCCCGTGAGGGGGTTGACGGGGCACTTGCAGAGCTCAATGTTGTCGTAGGTGGTKWGCAATTTACTTTGGGCGTCTTCTCGCATGCTCGAGAAACTCGAAAACCAAAGCACCGGGTGCCGGATTCCGATGATAAGCTTTGTGGAGGGCAGCAGGGCCGAGTGTCCCAGCAAAAGGTTTGAGTTGAGAAGGCGCGGGCACTTGCTTCCTCTCATCCACCGCGTTTGATCCGGACCCAGGTGCTCCGTTACGAGGGCGTTGCAATTGGGATCGTTTGGCCAATTAAGGTAAGCAAAGCGGAGGGTGTGAGTTGCCCCCGTACAAACGTCCTTTACAGGCATCGGAGCGATCCGACGGAGATTGGCCATAAGGGTAGTTGTTCCGCATTTGGGGTTTCCGGCTACCATAAAATCCAGGTAGGGTCCTTCGGAGGGATCCGGACGGCCGCTAATGTTGTTCATTTTATTGAACTCTGCCAATTTATTTTCGTCGTAGATGCGCTTGGCGGCAACGGTATTGTTKCCTTGATCGATAGCGTAGTAGTGATCGGGGTCGCCAGAGCGGGAAAGCGGATCATCGGTTGCCTTGCTATAGAAAGAGCGGATCTTCYTTGYAACGATGATTTCATCACGAAAGARGATGGCTCGTTTACGGAACCAATCCATTTCCTTCTGGGACTTGARGAGCTTGATTTTGGGTTCGGTGAAATTAGCTATTATTTCGTCGAGTATGCTGTTGTTGGAGCCAGTGCGATCGTCGGGTTGTTCGTCTTGTCCTTCGTCCACGGTTTGTGCTACGGTTTTCGTTGTTGGTGTTTGTTTCGGTGCGGGTTCCGGTGCGGGTTCCGGTGCGGGTTCCTTCGATGCCGATGATCCTGACGATGATCCTGACGCTGTTGGTGAATTTGTTTTCAATTCTTTGGGATGCGTCGTTGCCAGTGATTTTGTTGCTGTTCGCTCATTTCTTTCCAATCCTGTAGGCTCCGTCGCTGCCGCTGTGTTTTGCGGCACGGACACCGGGTTCTCCGCCGTGGACAAAATGTGCGTGGTGCTGGTCATTTCGCGGATGYGGGGCATATCGCGGRTGCTGGCCCCCGCAATCCAATCCGTCGCCGAAAAATCTTGGGAGACCGACACGTACACGTTTACGCCCGCGGCAAGCAAGATCATGGTCGCCAGGACCGAAAGGATCCAGCCATTGCCGCCGGAGCTCGTGCCGTTCCGGCTCTTGTTCGCAGAGCTCCGCGCAGTGGCTTGGCCACTGCTGCCGTAGATTTTGTTCCTGKCGCCGCGTGAGAACATGGCGGTGTCTCTGTCGATGGCAACGATGTTCAGTCAAATCGATCGATCGATCTGTTTGCAGTTGCCACTGCACAAAAGAAATGACGGCATGCGGACGCAATTTTCAAATTTTCAATCCTGCATTTCTTAAAAGTACTTGCGAGGAGATTACGGTACGTAACGTACGGTAGGGTACGTACGGTACCTGGTACGACTTCGAGAGCTGAAATGACGTTCATTCACAGTCGGACCGCAGTACTAGTCCTGTTGTACGGGTACAGTACGAGTAATACGATGTGTATACGCTACGGCAACCATCACATTGGTGCGTCCGTCCGTCCTTCTAGAACCGGAACCGTATCGCACCATCGTCTCATAGAAACACTCCACGTGGCACAAAAATTTGATGGATCCAAGCAAACGATGGACAGACCTGATAAACAGGAGACCAACTCATYGGAGACTGGAATCAATCAAGCCAGCTTGTTAAGGCTATACTACTACTGTAGTAGTTTAGTTTATCTGATCCGAGGAGAGAATTTGCTTTTTTCGCTTCAGAAGCAACCTCAAGAAGAAGCATTCGTGCGGTCTCTGCCAACAGACACCACAACAAGAATTTATTTACTGAAAAAGCTACAGTAGGCTAGAAGAAAAGTAGATGGTCAAAGATTTAACTTTTGCCCGCGGGTAACGGTACGCGACGGTCGTAGGATTACAAATKGTGGCAGTATTCTTTTTCTGCGTCCTTCTGAACATTCACGTTTGGATGCTCACAAAAAGTTCCTGATACTACTACCAGCAGTATTAGTACTGGTAAACAACAGGCACATAATTGTGGAGGTGAAAACTCAGCTCGATAGATGATGAATGCGAGTAGCATTGGATTCCTTTGCACCCCAAACAACAACTTGAAATTCGATTGATGGACAACAATCTTTTCTTCCGATCTCGTAACGTACTTTACGTTGTTGTACCGAACGATCTTTCCCATTGGCTAATGTTTTTGTATCCTTCTTCTAGTCTAGCATTTGGCACTTTCTCTTTCCCGATTGTTTTCGATGACTGTTTCATCGTGCGCCTCGGTGACCATGAAGGATGACTTAGAGTTCCCCTCTCTAATTTACATTGGTACTATCCTTGGAATAGTACTCAGTTTCGCCTTCGGAATCGCAATAGTCTATGTTATCCTGGTGTTCCCTCACCCAGAGAGACGTAGCGTCCAAAGCGCGTGAGCGGCGATGGCTACTGCCGCTGTTAGCACTGCTGCTACTGCTGCTTATATAATTGCAGCTACGACCAAAATTGCGAATGTCGGTCCTGAAATTGCATGGTAGRTGTTCTACCTCGATTCCACCGTCTTCGCCATCAAAGGTCGTTCCCGATCCACCAACAAAGGTCTGCGATTGYAGAGAAGAAATTGGATTCTTGTGTTCCGGGTTTCTRTCYCGTTCGATATTCCCCGGAAATCTCGATGGATAGCGGGAATTCCGAATACCAGCATCACTGCGGGCGATAATCTTCCCTTCGTGTGCCGGGTCTTCGTGGAAGGATTCTTCGAAGGAATAGGAATTGGTAGCGGGCGAGGTATCAATGGTCTTGTCTAGGGAAGACGGACTGCGCAGGCGACTAAAGAATGACGTCCGTTTGACTGTCGAAGGGGATTCCTCTGTTTCTTTTTCTGCCGCCAGTCGTTSGTGCTCTTGCCGTTCGTGCCATTGACTCTCTCGCAACTCGTCCATWTGATTCTCCATTCCCGTGGCCCTCGTGGAAGCAATCTTATCGCGCAGTCCCTTATAGTAATAATGGTTGCCGTCGCCATCTGTTTCGTCCTCACTGCTATAGCTCTCTCTATCTTCGCTGTCGTCGTCCAAAAAATTGTAGTATTGGTCCCCGACCGTAATGTCCCAAAAGGCAACCCGAAAGGTCAGAATCACAAAGGCCATGAAGGTGATGACAAACTGCGTCGTAGCCACGTATGCAAAACCTTCCGTACCATCGTAGCACAGTGCCTGGTAGACTGTCGTCTCATACAATGGGTACCAGTTGTCGCACTGAATGTAATCTCGAACGTCCGTGAGGATGCTTGCCACCGCACAGAGSTGGTCTTGCAGGGTATCTGCTACGTCCACCAGGCTTTGGGTCTGGTTTTCTTGAAAGCCGCAGACATCCTGAATTAAACCGGTCGACTGCTCCACAATTGTGCTGAATTGTTTTATGACGGGAACACCAACCTTGATGTATTCCAACTGCTCGAGGATTTCCTGTGGGAGGAGCTCCATCGGACACTGGTGAATGTAGAAACCAATGAATTCCGTGACTAAATTCTGTGTTTCTTCCCCTCCCAGCAACGCTTCCACGTCATCRGATTTACTGAGGACCGTCATTATGCGTTCGTCGATGTTATTGGTGTTRTTGTGGAAAATACAGACATCAGCCGTGACCACACTCGCCGTGACAAACACGAGGGAAAAGAGGTAGGCGAAGAACACCAGGACGCAAAACGCGGGTATCGTCACCTTGCTATGGAGGCATTGCAGCACCCTGGGCATGTCGGGRCAGACCAAGCCACAGAGAATCAACAAGCACAAAATCGCTAAGAACAAGCTCATGACCATGCTCAGTGTCAGTGCCCAGTTCAGCTGCGAGGCTGACCGGTCCATGTCCTGCGAGAGGGTCTGGACTTCTTCCAACCCATTCTTGGCATTCACGATTTCTTTGTAATACTCGCTCTGTTCGCCCTGGACAAAATGACTGGCTGCCATTTGAAAGACATCATTCATTTCGCTCCCGAGAAACGAACCAATTTCGCAGGTTTCAATGTCGTAAATATTGTCGCAGAGGGGATCTTTTACGTTTGGACACATCCCGTTGACGGCGTCCAACATGCCATAAACCCGTCCGGAGAGGTCCTCGTTTTGTGCAATGACGGAATCTACAATCGACTGGGCGTCTCCAGCCAGGTTCTTAACGATCCCAAGCGCCTCCCTGCCTGCCTCGAGCGTGTTGCTGAGAGAGTCTACCCCGTAAACGCTCATGACCAAGGCGGAGATGACAACAGAAAGGCCGGCAATCCACACTACGACCCGAAAACAATTCAGCTGAAATTTGGTGGCGTTGTATTCTCGTTTCCAATCCTTGTATTCCTCTGCGTCCCCTTTCGACGGAGCATATTGCTGACTTTTTCTTTGGTATTTGTCATAATGTTCGTTTCTGTCGAGCGGGGGGGATGGCATTCGCAGGGGTTTCCCTCCCAGCCATCGCGTGGAATTACCTGCGTTCGAGGGGGCTAGGCACTTGAAAAGCAACAGCAAGGCAGCCCATCCCAGAAAAAAGAACAACAAAACAATGGAAGAGGCCATCAATCCTGTGACATACTCTTAGAAACCCGTGGATGAAGGGCACGCAATTTTAAAATAAGAGAAAGAAAGAAAAGTGAGGCAAATGCACACGTTGCTTTTCACCTCGAAGATACACCTTTGCATCATATGKGCACATCCGATCGATTCATTCCCTTTTCGGTAGGATACAGCGTCGCACGATGCGCGTCGACCCGATGCACTGTGACATGCACAATCGGCATGTTTTCAAAACACATACCTCGCTGCTGCTGTTCGGTTCCAATCACGAGATCCAAAACGTCGCTGGTCCTGCCAAATCTCGGAGGAATAGAATTCATCCATTTGATGATGTTGGTGTTTTGAAACCCCTTGGCCGAGAAGTTGCCAAATATTTCGGTTGGGATGCTGCAATATTCGTTTTCGTCCGTGAAATCCGACCCTGTTGCGTTCGACGACGCCAGAAAGGCACTTGCCTCTATCTCTCCCGCAACRAYATCGTCGTCTCTGTCAGCTATCTTGTCAGCAAAATCAAGGAGGAACGTCGACATTGCTTCTCAATATACCAAACAACCAACCGACAACCAGCAATCAGCAACTCCATCCAATCAACAAATCGATCAGGAGCGGACCGCCCTTCGTAGGGCTAATCCTTCGGCCTTGTTGCGATCGGGGGATCGARCAATCCTCGCTGCAATGATTGCTGCAAGTACCTATTGGAGAGCCGTATCGTTGTGAACTATTGTGCTGTTACACACTTCAAGAAATAATCATTCCTTCGTAGGTTTGAATGAGAAATCTCGTATTGCAATGCATATTCAGTTTCTTTCACGTCCCTCGGGCCGAAATGACGAGTGGAAAGGGTGTCCTGCCGTACCGTATCATGTTTGAGTCGAGGCGTGGACAKAGAAAGAAGTATTGTGCCCTATTGAACTATTCTAGCACTCCATATGAACGGAAAGTCGGCCCTCCACGATTGCTTCCAATTGCTTCCAATTTTTTGTTTTTTGAATTGCGTACGGTGCTGTATTGAATTGCTGAAACCCCACCGATGTTTGCTCCGTAGCAAAAAATCGTTCTTGTCTATCACCCGCCAGAATTCGAAAAAAGGAGTATCCAGAAATCCCGATCTGCCGATGTGGTCGCGTATCTGCCACGATTTTACCGTCGACCTAAATAAAATTGGTGGGCTGCATGATTACTCGTAGTCTTTCACGATACTACGAGTACTGAACGAGTGGGAATAATCGATCAAAATGAGACTACGGAATCCTGAGTGTAGCAATATTATTATTGTCACATTCTTGTTTCAGTAGTAGTGGTGGTCAAGGAAAAAGAACCATAGTACAATACTATTTCACCTTTGATTCATRTGAAGGAAATAAATAATGCTGGTTGTTGAAACATAAATTCTGCAATAGTTGGAATCTATGAAGATACCAAAGCAAGAACCGCTGATTCTTGGTAGTAGTAGTAGTACTGCAGTACTAGTAGTACCAAGAAGTACTAGTACTAGTAGTAGCTTAGTAGTAGTACGTTACAATGGTTTAGAAGAGACTGCTGCTGTGCAGTGTTGATCATAGCTAGAATTTCGAATTGGYATTGCCATTCTTAACCGGCTGGGTCAGGTAGATCTGGTGGCTACAGATCCAATTGTCACAGAGTACTACTGAATCCAAGGCAAACACGTTGCATCCTGAGGCTTTCCTTTTGGTGATTCGCCACTGGAATAGAAGGGGTATTCTTAGATAGGGCTGTTGCCCTCTTCTGCAATGCCTGTATGGAAGAGCGGATTGCATGAGCATTAAAAGCTTTCTGTAGAATCTTGTGGTGTACACCACAGCCATTGTGTGGAGCTTCTTGACTGATCATTAGTACTAGGGTTGGACAAGAAGAAGAAACAGGKGGAATCGACATTCGAGGCAGATTRCCATCCCTGAAWTTTTTCCAAYAGCCCTTTRCCGCTAATCCTATAGAGAATGCCGGCGTTCGTCTTCCAACATTTGCTAGGCTTCTACTGGTAACAGAACCCAGTAGAAGATGATAGGTCCGAGTATCAACGATTGATTCCAGGTTTTGAAGCTTTYCAGAAAGAAACTGTCGCGCCTTCTCAGYTGGCTTTTTTCGTCGCYKAGAGATGGAATACGGAGGAATGGTTGTCATCCAATTCTTTCCCGTTCGAAAAGTAATCGGGACGAACCGCGTACCGTAAGAAAGGATCGATCACCAGAATCGGCCCTCGCCGTTGTCCCTGAAACGCTCTTCTTCGTTTCCAACTTTTGTCCAAAAGTAGTAGARAAATCGTTCACCGTCTAGCGTCCCTACTTTCAAAGTGACATCGATAGTTTGAAGTTTTGTGTGCACTGTTCCAAGCTCCGAAAACGGATAGAAGACAATACAATCTCCTTCTCTTCATACCAGAGTCCTTTTGTCTCCGAAAAGTTCGACACTATTGCACCTAGTTTCAAACCGGGTACCTCTTTTCCCGAACTTCTCACACCATGGGAATCGGGCACTCAGCGGCGGCACGGCAAGCGTTCTGTTCGTTTGCATGGTTGTTTTGTTTCGTTTCGTTTCGTTTCGTTTCGTTGCTTCGTTTTCAAGGGCGCCGGCGCCGAAAGACATAGATCCCGCGCTCGTATTCCTCTTCCTCCTTGGAAGCCCCGGGGTTGTTGACGACCTCGTTCTCGTTTTCGTTCTCGTTTTCGTTCTCGCTGCCGCTCTCGCTGCCCCTGTCGGCGGCCTCGTAGGGCGAGAGGGCCGCCGTGCCCGCCACGCGGTGGATGGTTTCGAACCCGTGGCGGTCCAGGGCGGCCCGGAAGTCTTCCCACGGGACGGCACTCGCCGCCGTCTGGGCGTAGACGACSACCCCGTCGGTGTCCAGCAGCAGGTCGATGGTCTCCCACAGGGGCTTGAGGCTCGGAACCATGTAGACGCAGTCCGCCATCAGGACGACGTCCTGCTTCCCGTGCGTTTCGAGGATCGGCTCGGCGTGGGTGGTTCCCCATATCAGTTGCAGACAGGCAATGGTGTTGTTGCTTTTGCTGCTGCTGCTGCTGCTGCTGTTGCTGCTGCGGTTGGCGTCGACGTTGTGCTTCATGTTGTTGAGCGCGTCAAAGTCTCCGTCCGTCACCAGCACCCTTCCCGCGCCGAGGACGGAATGGGCCACGATGGAGGGCAGGCCGGCCCCGGCTCCGACCTCTAGCACCTTCTTGCCACGCACGGCCGCCACCCCGATGCCGCTTCCGCCGTCCTCCTCGCGSCCGGCTTTGCGGTCCGCCTCTTGCTGGGCGTCGCAGAGAAACCGGGCYAGGAACTCGGCCCCCCGCCAAACGGCCAGGCCCGTCGAGTTGGGATACGCGCCGTGGTGCCGAATCGTCACCGTCGTGGTGGTCGACGCTCCATCCCCTTCGGCAAAGAACGACGGATAGTCGTATCGGACGTCCTCGTAGACGTCCTCCTCCTCGTCGAACATGCAAAAGAGGCCCGCGGTGTCTTCCTCGTTTTCGCCACCGGCTCCGCCATCGCCGTCCCTTGCCTCGTCGTTGATGTTGAATTCCCTCCATTTCGAAAACATCGGAGGATCTTCCTCCGTGTTCGCAGCTGCGTCGGTTTCCGCGGGGGCCATCTTCGATCGGTTCGGGTGCTCGCAGCAAGCAATGTGTGGCACCGTACGGTAATGTACGGTATGGATCCCTGTGTCGTTTCCTTGTTGCTACCTACAGAACAGCAATCATAGCGGTTCGAGCAGATCAAAAAACTGTGGCGTCGGTATCGGTAGAATCGATTCGGAATTTGGATGGGTTATGAGTCATATGCTACGTACCCAACTACTTTAACTCATAGGTTTCCTAGGTACGTACTATCAGTACGAAGAACAGGAAGCGCTGAGATCTTTCTGTGATGCCAAATCCACAGTAGATACCGTAGCGGATAATTCTAGCGAGACTGCTGTAAACTCCCTCTTACTGGCGAAAAGACGCACCGCTGTGGATACTGCGGGTGTAAAGAGCACACGTACATTTTGAAGGCAAACATGGAAATTATGCCCGAAGRAAAGATGCGGATTCAAAAAAACTCTGCCCACATGTTGCTTCTGGAGATAGGGACTCCTTTTCTCCCCTTGTTGTTGTTGWTGCATCGCACGGAAACGGAACCGTAGTCGCATAGTGCAAAGACGCAAAACGAACTGGATACCATGGACACGGACTACGACTATGATTCTCGGTACGAGGAAGAGACAAAAGGCGACGACGACAGCAACGCGTTCCGTGTGTTCGTCGCCAGGGCGCTGGGATACCTGGTCGGGTTTGGATCCCTCATGCTGTACACCCCGATYGCGGTCCGGATCTCTTTGCAGAAGCATGCGGATGGCTTGGTGATGTCGACCTGGTGGCTCAAGCTCTCCTCGTACCTGCTGAGCGATGCCTATTACGTGCGGAAGCGGTACGATCTATCGACCTATGCCGAAACGGTTATCATAACRATCGAGTCCCTGGTGGTCCTGGCGCTGGTGGCCTGGTACCAGCAGAAAACGAGGGAAGCCTGCTTCTGGKTCAACCTCTCGCTCCTGGCCATTGGATCCCTGTGCGCCTTTACSATCGCCCCCGACGGGGTCCTCGCTGCCGGGCAGCTGGGATCGGTGCTGGTCAACACGGCAGCCCTGCTCCCCCAGTGCCACCACAACCTTTCGACGAGGACCAAGGGGGACTACAGCCCCCTCACGGCCACGCTGGCCGCGGTCGGCTGCCTGGTGCGGATCTTCACCACCGCRACGCTCAACGRCRGCGATCCGGTGCTGATGGTGACCTTCTTTGCGGCCTTCTGCGCCAATTTCTCGCTGCTGCTGCAGATCCTCTACTTCGGGATGGCCGTCGAGGGGCTGAGCTTTTGGAGTGTCTTCCTGGCCGACGTGGCGGGGAGCGGCGGTTCCAATCGCTCCGGCAGCGATCACGGCAATCCCAACCACGGCGATCTCTACGACGCCATCGCCGAGCCACCACCCGGGAGTGGCGATGCCTCGACCGCATCGCGGCCGAGGGAGCCAGCCGAGCTGCCGTCGTCCGAGCGTGTTGCCCTGAGGAGGCGGCCCGCGATCGAGCTCGCTGGCTGCGGKCCACAAGCCGGTGGCAGCGAATTSTCCACCGTTGTGGAAGCCGGCGAGGCCGAGGCGGGGTACGGCACCGAAAACGGCGGCAGCGGCAGCAGCCGCGGAAGCACGCCGTATCGCAACGCGGGGGTTCTCACGTAGCCAAGTCSTTGTTTCCGTGACAACCACCAATCGATCGGTSGATCGGTGGTCCGTCCATTGGGTTTGCACTGCCTTGCGCAAAAAAGATGTTGTGAGCCTCCTTGCTTCCGGTGGGTTTGGGTTTGTGGTACCGGGGATTTTTTGAAAGGGACAAAGCCGTGCCACGGCATGGRGTGGGKGGGCGCACCGGAYGGAACGAGAATATATCTCCCCAACGGAGATGGATGGATGCTCTTCTTRGATGGATCCGGTGGAAGATCGATGTTTGTCAATCCCTTGATCTTTRCAAATCCTTTCAGTTTCGCTGCCCCGGGTGGTTGTGGCTGGCGGTATTCTTTTGTGGGGAGAAACYAAACGGACTACAATCCGATGCAAGACTTGCCTCCTTCCGATCTAACGCATTCTTGGTGTCATAGATTTTGGGCCCTTATTTTTGCGTGTAATGATTAGTACTTTGACGAAAAAACTGGCTTGTACTGCAATTTACAGCCGACCATATTCTGAATTTTTATTCCCACAAGTTAAGTGAGTTAAGTTTCAMACAGATGTGCTGGCGACCATATTTTTGGCTTAAATTTTTTTAATCCCATGAGTCATCACACAGTAAAACGAGGGCCAAAAAGTGATGCACAGAAGAAAATACACAAAGAAATTAACTTAGTGTCAACTCACAATAACAGCTATCTTGGTAATCTTACAAGCAGAGCTTGATTCCGGCTAAGTGGCTGGACTACAGTCTACAGTAATTGCTGATGTCACTAATGGTTGAAAATAGATCAGCAAAYCAATCAAAAATGGAAAAAAGATGCAAAACAGCCAGGCCCTGTACAGWTCTACACGTAAATATTTATTTCTTATCCGGGGGTAGACCTGCTGATATTGATTCAAACTACATACCGGTACTTGCACAAAATAACGTGTACTGAATTGTTTTAGTAGTAGTAGTATTAGATTGCTCTAATTAGGATTGTGAGACTCAACTAATGGATAAACTGAATTGCTCAAAGGATTCACCACTACACGATCCCCCGTGTTGTGCTGATCCTTTYCTTGTAATCGATGGGGAAATCGCTAGTAGAAAAGTACATCCAAGCAGTACAAGTCAAGTGTGTGTTCCTTTCCTTAGTTCT
>CAACVS010000027.1:0-11152 GCA_900660405.1 Pseudo-nitzschia multistriata | reverse complement strand
CCCTGATGGACCCTTATAAATGATAGGCACATGAACCAAAAGCAATTTTAAACAGGATTCTAGTTGTGTGGGGGAGCTGGCGGTTCCTAGTGATATTGATTGTTATGTGCTGTGTGTATATGCTGTCTGTAGGATATCAGACTGTGCTTATGACTCATATCTATGACACATACATATGATACATATCTATGATTCATACACACCATACATATATGATTCACTCGATCCCACTGGATTCATACAATCAATATGACTCATTTCATTCACTTGCGTGAGTGACTCGACTCATTTGATTCACACATCACTCGATCCTCACAGTGATCGATTCTAGATTTGATAAGAGCATTGACTCACTTTTCTTCTAGCACACATTTTACATCACTTTTAGTAGGACAGTCACTCCCACAGGGAGGAGTATATATACAGCATTTAAAATGTATGACTGATGGTTCTGGAATTTTTTGCCCACAATAAAATAATGTTTAGAATTTTTTTCATTTTCTTATTCTTGCAGGTAGTGGCCATGGTGAGGCATCACAAAGAAGGAAGAGGAGCAAGAAGAAGAAAAAAGGAGGAGCTTCTTGTTGTTAGTAGTTCTATTAGTATTACCTCAGCTCCTCCTCATAGTAGTTCTTCTTTTTGTTGTTCTTGTCATCATCACCAGACTCAACAAGATAGCAACAAAGCTACTATTTGATGAGCAGCCTTCTTTTGATTCACTGCTGCTCCTTGTCTCAATTGTAGAGGAGCACAGCAATCTTACTGAACAATATTTTCCTCCTAGAAGATTATCCTCATAGTATGCTCTTGGATATTCTGAAAGGTTCTGATGTTTGCCCTAAACCACCAGCAGCATAATATCCTAATTCTGGAATTCATCAAATAAAAAATAGAAATATCTGAGATCATGGTGTGACTGCTGCTGTACTACATACCAGAGGGCTCATGGTGATTTTAGAGGGGTGCACAATGTGTCAAAAACTTCTACAGTATGATGTAAAAAGTCATGTTCCATCCTTGGTACAAAAAGGGAAAAAAAATCACTTTTAGTTACTAGCAATTTTTTCACTTCATGATGATTTTTACTGCATAGTTGTACTAGTAATTATGGTGGAAAAAGTATACCTGAAAGGCCCCATGCACAAGAAGACCACTTCCGACAATCACTCTCTGATTTTCAAACTGCATATGCACATCTTTCATATTGTTGAGAGCCAAGTAGTGCTACTACTAGTAATAGCTAGTGTTTGTTGGGTGCCATTGCTGGTGTTTGCAGTTCAACAAAATTGGGTCATTCCCACATACATAGAACTATGTAGTAAATTTGAGGCTGGCCGGCTTGTTTTAGTCTATGTATCAAATTACATACATTTTGGTTGTCATGGGCCCATGACAACCAGGATCTTTGTATTTGACATAAATATTTTTTGGAATCCTTGACTAGTAGTAAACATTTCCAGTCTCAGGAGCAAAAAAAATTGTGTTGTTTGAGTGAAGAATTCCTAAATTGTTCCTGCCACTGGAATCTTGTAAAATTACCGTGCAATTATATGGGATTCCAAGTTGTTTGTGAAGAAAAAATCAGGATTGGATGATGGCACTTTTGTGTGGGGATTTACTAGGGAGCCGGCCTGGAGAGGGCCCAAATGAAGAATTTTCAGTTTTCGCGTGATTGCGCACAATTTTTTAACAGAGTTCCTTCAAAATAACGGTCATTTCTTCAATCGAATGGTTCTTTAGGATGGGGGTTACCAAGGCCATATTTTTTGGAGTTTCCCATCCAGTGGGATTTTATTATCGGCAAAGTCATTTTTATTAATGACTTAATAAAATTTTATTATTGACTCAATAAAATTTTATTATTGCCTTAATAAAACGTTAATAAAATTTTATTATTGACTTAATAAAACGTTAATAAAATTTTATTATTGACTTAATAAAACGTTAATAAAATTTTATTATTGACTTAATAAAAATGTTTTTCCACGATAACGCATTAGAAAACATCCATTAATAAAATTTTATTATCAGCATAATAAAACAATAATAAAATTTATCAACAGCTTAATAAAACAATAATAAAATTTTATTATGAGCATAATAAAATTTTATTAACAGCATAATAAAATTTTATTGTCGGCGAGGTTACATTATTTTTATTATTGTGCGGGGATCGCACAAATAAAAAGAGGGTATGCCCCTGAAGTAGATTATGTCTATTACTACTAGATAGGAAAAATGAGGTGGCGCGCGCATTCACATTGCGCATAAGTGTTGAGTTTAGTCAAACGGGACTGATCAGACCTGGAATCGGGCGCTCTCCTGAATTCAAAATTAATTTCCCCCCCTCATTCAATTTTTTCCCTCCAGAAAAAAAAAAGTTGCAGTTTCGTCCCCGCGTAGACAATGGAATATGAGTTTTTCAATAAATGCTGGAAAACACTGCACGTCTTCGCAGGCGTTGCGCCCCCCTCTAAATTATCACCCCTGCTTTCAGGGAGCCTGCAGAGTCATTAGTATTGTACCACTGAAAGTGCTTCCCAAAAACATACGGTAATATGTATGCGGGAATGACCTATTGGAAGTGCCAATAGTGGCAGTATAAAATACTCTAGTGAGCATTTTATTAGGACCAAAGGCAATACACTGAACAGTGACGACTACTTCATTGCTGAAGAACGGAAGAGGCGACAACAGCTTGTTAAAGATCTGGAATCGGCGAAGAAGAAATCCCAAGCAGTTAGTGAGTTGAATGCAAAGGCGACTGCAGTGATTCAGGAATTGGTATCAAAGGGGAAAGATGTTTACAATGAGGAAGATGCCAAGTCACTTCCAATCTCAACACTCAAACTGTTGTGCCAGTGGAAACAGCAGAAGAAAATCCCTGCAAAGAAAGACAGTGTATTTGGTATGTGGATGAAAGNCCCTGATGGACCCTTATAAATGATAGGCACATGAACCAAAAGCAATTTTAAACAGGATTCTAGTTGTGTGGGGGAGCTGGCGGTTCCTAGTGATATTGATTGTTATGTGCTGTGTGTATATGCTGTCTGTAGGATATCAGACTGTGCTTATGACTCATATCTATGACACATACATATGATACATATCTATGATTCATACACACCATACATATATGATTCACTCGATCCCACTGGATTCATACAATCAATATGACTCATTTCATTCACTTGCGTGAGTGACTCGACTCATTTGATTCACACATCACTCGATCCTCACAGTGATCGATTCTAGATTTGATAAGAGCATTGACTCACTTTTCTTCTAGCACACATTTTACATCACTTTTAGTAGGACAGTCACTCCCACAGGGAGGAGTATATATACAGCATTTAAAATGTATGACTGATGGTTCTGGAATTTTTTGCCCACAATAAAATAATGTTTAGAATTTTTTTCATTTTCTTATTCTTGCAGGTAGTGGCCATGGTGAGGCATCACAAAGAAGGAAGAGGAGCAAGAAGAAGAAAAAAGGAGGAGCTTCTTGTTGTTAGTAGTTCTATTAGTATTACCTCAGCTCCTCCTCATAGTAGTTCTTCTTTTTGTTGTTCTTGTCATCATCACCAGACTCAACAAGATAGCAACAAAGCTACTATTTGATGAGCAGCCTTCTTTTGATTCACTGCTGCTCCTTGTCTCAATTGTAGAGGAGCACAGCAATCTTACTGAACAATATTTTCCTCCTAGAAGATTATCCTCATAGTATGCTCTTGGATATTCTGAAAGGTTCTGATGTTTGCCCTAAACCACCAGCAGCATAATATCCTAATTCTGGAATTCATCAAATAAAAAATAGAAATATCTGAGATCATGGTGTGACTGCTGCTGTACTACATACCAGAGGGCTCATGGTGATTTTAGAGGGGTGCACAATGTGTCAAAAACTTCTACAGTATGATGTAAAAAGTCATGTTCCATCCTTGGTACAAAAAGGGAAAAAAAATCACTTTTAGTTACTAGCAATTTTTTCACTTCATGATGATATTTACTGCATAGTAGTACTAGTAATAATGGTGGAAAAAGTATACCTGAAAGGCCCCATGCACAAGAAGACCACTTCCRACAATCACTCTCTGATTTTCAAACTGCATATGCACATCTTTCATATTGTTGAGAGCCAAGTAGTGCTACTACTAGTAGTAGCTAGTGTTTGTTGGGTGTCATTGATGGTGTTTGCAGTTCAAGAAAATTGGGTCATTCCCGCATACATAGAACTATGTAGTAAATTTGAGGCTGGCCGGCTTGTTTTATGTACTATCAAATTACATACATTTTGGTTGTCATGGGCCCATGACAACCAGGATCTTTGTATTTGACATAAATATTTTTTGGAATCCTTGACTAGTAGTAAACATTTCCAGTCTCAGGAGCGAAAAAAAATTGTGTTGTTTGAGTGAAGAAATCCTAAATTGTTCCTGCCACTGGAATCTTGTAAAATTACCGTGCAATTATATGGGATTCCAAATTGTTTGTGAAGAAAAAAATCAGGATTGGATGATGGCACTTTTGTGTGGGGATTTACTAGGGAGCCGGCCTGAATTCAAAATTAATTTCCCCCCCTCATTCAATTTTTTTCCCTCCAGAAAAAAAAAAAGTTGCAGTTTCGTCCCCGCGTACTAGACAATGGGTGATTCCCGCAAACATATTAATATGTAAAAATGAGACCGGCCGGCTCGAAAAAGTATGTAAATTACATATTTTTTATTTGGAATCCTTGACTTAACCATATCCAGTCTCGTTTAGTGAAAATTTCAAAGTTCCTGCCACTTTGGAATTTTGTCAAATTGCATGCAATTTATACAGGATTCCAAATTCCGAAAATGGGGGGAAAATATGTAAGTTGAGCTGGAAATCTGTGTCTTCTGTACCACTGAAACGTATTCCCGAAAACATACCTCGAAATATGTTTGCGGGAATCACCCAATGGAATATGAGTTTTTCAAAAAATGCTGGAAAACACTGCACGTCTTCGCAGGCGTTGCGCACCCCTCTAAATTATCACCCCTGCTTTCAGGGAGCCTGCAGAGTCATTAGTATCGTACCACTGAAAGTGCTTCCCGAAAACATACGGTAATATGTATGCGGGAATGACCTATTGGAAGTGCCAATAGTGGGCTGGTGGTACGAGTAGTACTTCTAACATATTAAATTTTCCTTCGATGGAGTACAWGTACCGGTACTATGAGTTTTGATGCGTCACACATCGCACCCCTATAAAATTATGACCCCTGACGTACTGGACGAGTACCGTGCTTACTTACAAGTTAYTCGTACAATTGTTCATACTGTACCGGAAGAAGTTGATGATTCATTCTGCTTCCGTACCTTGGAATTACTTCAGTCCGGTACGTAACATATGGGAGGCTGGGGATTGAAATATTTATGGAGAAACTCTTCATCTTTTATGACCCCTGCTCGTAAGTATGGTACCGTACGGTACGTAGTACATTATTTTACGAATGAAAGTACCGTACTGTATTAAGTAGAAAAKACTACTGTACATAAATACGAGTACTCGTACGGACTGAGAAGTGATACTGAAATAGTGGGCTAGCGGTAGGAGGTACGTACTTTACGTATCGAGTCGTTATTGGAATAAGCGGTAAGTGCCGGTAGGAACCTGAAGATGATTTTAAAAAAGGTTGAAACGTGCACCCACCCCAAATGCCCAAAAGCTTGAAAATTCTCTGTGATCGCGTCGCCATCCATCCATTTTTATCTTCTACATTTTTCATTCGGTCATCTGTGTGTTGCAAATTGCAGACATAATAAAAAATGAACAAACATCAGAATTTTCTTGAAGTTGATCGGATGACCACGTAATTTATGTGAAGTTACCGACCAATCATGTGGCCCGAAGGAAGTGACGAAGAAACGACGTGTAACTTCAGTACTTGGTTGATATGGTAGGTCAGTCCACCGTACTATAGAAAGTACGTAACAGGATGATGATGGCACCAAGAAGTTATTTTCACTTGTCCTAAGCATAGACACGGACTGCTGCACAGCATTCTGTGGAATAACTACGAAGTAGTTCTCTGTGCAACAGCAACATCATTCGTTCACTTGTGCAACCACATTTCGACGCAGCATTGGTGCAGATGCTGTCTTTGTCGGTGTCCTAAATCAAGACACGTTTTACCGAAGASRAAAACAGACATACAATGACAACCATAACGAATGCTTTTACATCTTTCCCCGACATAAATAGCATTGAATTGAACCACATACCAAGCCACGAAGTGCAATCAACTATTTGTCATCCTCACGTTCTATCATCAAGTACTGTTTCCACCATGTTACCGGGCGACAACGGAAACGGGAATGACCACGGAAAGGATTCTGATAGTGTTGGCAGCAGCAGCACTATTGGTTGCTTCGATCTCTTACCTCAGGTCGCTTTCTCTCCGAACCGATTGGCATCGAAAGTTGCCTCAACTTCCACCGTCCAAACCGGCATGGATTTAAAGACGATCAGTGTTAGCCAACCAACTTCGCCCATTTTCTCAACTCCGGTAGGGGGTAGCAAGGATTCCTTCACACCTCCTCCTCCGATGACYAAGAATGTCCACTCCCTCGATCGCGAAATGCGCTCCAGGAAAAGAAGACGGAGAAACATTAGCGGTTGCGWGGACGATTACTCACTCCTCGACTGCCCCCAACTTATCAYGTCTCTCAACATTGAACGAATCAGTCTCCCCCCCCTATCAACCCTCGAGGATTGCGTACACGTCGGCGAGGGCTGTCTTCCCGATACATCTTTTCTTGCCCGAAAGAAATCAAAGAGGCTGCGGAGAGGCCTTGTCATCTGATGACGACGAAATTTGGCTTCGTAGTACAAAATCAAGCTAATTTATTTTTTGGCCACCAAGCAAAGAACCGCCATTAATTCAACCGCATGCTACGGGAAGGGGTCAGCGTTGTGTCGTTTTGTTCAATATTGAAGGACAGGGTCTGGATCTAATTGAATTCTCCGAGGTATGGAACKCGAACGAACGCATCAATCCTTATCATTGATCRCAATACGCAACAGAGAAAACAATTTGGCGTTTTCCGCATGATAATCAAGATTCATTCGTTTCACCGTYCCATCCATTTGAATCCCAACGATCGCAATCAATCAATCAAAATATATGTACCAAAAAATTGTAAATACGTTCCAATCCATTGATGAATACTTGTCCGACTTTTCCAACCAAAAGGAAGAAAACTGTGTTGTTGTAAATTTGTCCAACTGTAACTCCATAATCAACTGTCAGTAACTCAACTGTAATTAAAATCATTTACAACGAAATGGCCCATTACTATTATTGAACTATATCATCGCAGCCCTACTGCACGGGATGATGAATTAGTGGACAGAGCAGAAATATGGTAACATTTTTCCACTGATTGGGTTTAGTAAACAGAAGAATGTGGTTCTCATGTTTGCTGAATTTCCTGATTATTCTTCCCCTTGTTTTTTAAATCAAGAAAGTCATTCATATTTTTGTTTTGCACATACTGCAAGAAGATTGACCCTTGTGRCAATGGTCTGTCTGTAATTCAACATGCTCCTCTAAACTTTTGCCATCACCCACTGATAAGATTCTATGGTTTTGTGAAGAATTCTGTGACYATTTCTTCATTTAGATACCAATAAYGTTGTACCTTTAATTTTTTCCAATTCATGTCAGCCTTTGATAATGATACTTCATTGGACATTAATGTGCTTCTCTTCACTTCTCTTTGCTGCTTAGAAAAAATGTTGGGTTCCYAACTAGAATCTAAGCCAGTCTTTGAGGAATGTGGAATCATAAATAAATTAACCAATAAAAACTAATAATGTGCCAGTACTACTAGTACTAGTTTGCTGGCAGGCAACTAAAATTATTATTTAGATTTAGATAATCTAAAAGTGGGTCTGAGGTGGTGTATCCTAAATAATCTTAAAATTGGATATGTAATCTATTTTTCCCTGTTTGTCTGTCAAAAGCAATTGTGTACTATAACAGGAATGACCCATTACTATGAATCCACTAATAGTTTCCCACACTTATCAAATGGTTCCCATCGTTAATTTAATGATCCCATCCTTCATTTTTCAAATACAAATTGTACAGATTTCTACACAATGGTTTTGCTCTCCATTTTCAACATGATCATTGACAAATGACTCACCTGACGAGAAAGAAGCAGCTACCGTGCACAGTGGTGCACGTGCTATTTGGCTTGAATTTTTGTATCCCACAAGTTGAGTCTTGTGCCCGTTTGTTCACCACCACGATGGCAGAAGAAGACAAATGGCTTCTCGATGATCTCAGTGCCCCTGCCGCAGTCATGTACTTCAAATGATGACTTCAAATGGCCCATGAGCTCCTTGCTGGAGCTGCAACCATACCCACCGTGGTCATGGCGGCCATTTAATGAGAGTGCCTCGGATTAGATGCTCCAAATGTCGAAGTTGTCACTCCTGTTTTCTCCAATGTTGCCATACGATTGAACACGTCGTTGTTGGATGTTTGAATTGGGCAAGCTTGAATGAGTCAAATCTAGTGTTCTCTATCTATTCTCCATTCATCTTTCAAAATTTAAGCTCTCTTCCTAGCTCTGATAATCATGGCCCTCGTGCCGGAAGTCACTCATCTTACAATCTTTCAGTTTGCTTCAGCTTGACGCTTCCAGTTGTTCGTTCCTCCTGATAAGCATCATATCTTTAGACCTCCGCTTCATCAACCAATCTACATTTATCACACTGATTTAGCTCGCCATTTCGCCTCGCATGCTTCTACTGCACGCTGGGCGTGAATCACACTTTCTCTGTTTCAACAGTTGCGTACGGTATGGCACAACAGCCGAGAAGAAAACAGGCAGGCCTTTGTGTTGCGTTCTACAGTACGTGTGTTATGAACCTAATGTCGTTTTTAAGTGAGTGTTTACTGATCGTGTTGTCACTATCACAGTCCGTGCCCGGACAAGAATTCGTTGCAGGCAGCCGCAAACTCCTCCGGCATTTGGTTGACGAGGTTGAGGGTCGACCTTTCCCCCCCGAGTGTCACGACCTCGAGACCGCCGTTGCTTCCAAACATCCTGCAAGCCTGCTCGAAGCGCTCCGTCCCGTCGAGGCCAAAGGCATCAAACAGGGTGGCACAGGCGGCTCCCTTGAGGCAGAGAAACCGACACGGTCGGCCTTTTTCGTCGTCGCCGCTTTCCTTGTTGCGGTGGATCCGTTCCACCGCGGCCACAAAGTTATAGTCGTTGCCGCCCTCGATGCTGATCCCTTTGGCGTAGCGGACCCGCCGGTTTGAGAGGTACTCGATCTCGGAGCGGACTACCCGCAGGTTGAGCTCGTTGTCCAGCCAGGTGCTCCGCTTCGCGTGGAGTCCCGCCAGGTGCGATCCATCGTCCTCCAGCACAAAGGAATCCGGGATGGATCCGTTGCCTCCAGAAGCGGTCATTCCTCTGGCTCCGGGATTGAACCACGGGTTTGCCAGGATCCCCGCCCGGATCGCTCCGGGGTGCCGCGCGGCAAGAGAGAGGCAGAAATAGTTGCCGAGGAGCGATCCGATGGCGACGTAGTCGTGCCCCCGCTGGTGTTGGTTTTGGTCTGTGGTGGTGGCGTCATCGCTGGCGCTCGTCGCGAGAGCGGCACCCCTTTCCAGTATGGAATCGGCGGCTTGCAGGCAGGCATCGGACAGCTCGTCGATGGTGCAGGACCTGGGCGGGTTCTCGCTCGCTCCGTAACCGGGAATGTCAAAGGCAATGACCGCGCGTCCCCCCTCGTTGCTGCTGCCGGCCCCGGCTCCCCCCGACGCCAGGAGCGGGAGCACCTCGGAAAACTCGTCGGACGACCGGGGGGACATGTGGAAACACAAAACCGGTGGCCTTCGGTGTTCGTTGGCAGCGGTGTCGGTGGTGCTCCTCCCGTCGCTGATCAGATAGAAGACGGCACCTAGGGCGGTTTGGATCATGCCGCGATGGGTCACGGGAAGCTTCATTTTGTGCCCACTTCCGTTGGTTGGTGGCTTCTCTGGTCACGTTGGGTCGGCGCCTGTGGCATCTTGTTGCAATGCAAGGTTGCACTGACGATGCTGGTATTGGGCCATTCCCGAAAACATCGGAAGTCGAACCAGACCTTATTTTTAATGTTCTTTGTACGTATTGTTGGAAACAAATCAAGTGAGTACGTACGTACTACTCTCAGTATGTAATGGGTCATTCCCGTAAACATAGAATCTATGCTGACATACTTTACGTCTATGACTCAACGGGAATAAGTATGTAAAGGCATAGAATCATAGAAAATGAATTATGGCGCGCTACATGTGCTTAATTTAGGAATATGGAATTTTGCTTGAAATTAACAGAAAATAACTGCATTCTCGCCAAATATTGAGAACTCCGAAACGCAAAGTATTGAGAACACATGGTGCCAGCAAGCCGGGGGAGCCCGCCAAAACAAATCTAAAGTGTCACAAAGAGCGCCAAAACAAATCCAACGAGCCAGGTGAACCACGAGAACCACCACGACCAGTTCACTATACAAAATCTGAAGTAACTGGCCGGAATAGCTAGCATCCTCACTGAAAGGGCATCGATACCATGGAAGAACCCCTTCTGGAATCATGTCAACAGGAATTAAAAGTTGAGAACCCTGAGAACCCCCTTCCCCCGGGGGGGGAGGAACTGCTTGGAATGCAGCAAATCACGTGTTGTTTCCGGCATCGATTTGCATGCAGCAAATCACGTGTAGTTTCCGGCATCGATTCCGACAGCACCACAAAAAGAACAACGTCGATTCCTCCACAACATCGATCCGCAAAAAGAACAATCAATCCAGCAAGATGGTTCTAACAAGAAACGCACAGCAGCAGCAGCAACAAGAAGCTCCTCCAGCAGCACCAGGAGGAGGTCATAGGTCCGGAACAACCAACTATTCCACTCAGGAAACAATTGACTTGATGTAYGYSATCTTGGCAAGGCTTCCTATTGGGAGTGACCAGTGGAATGAAGTAGAAGCCACTCATGCCCAGAACTATCCCTATGCCAACAGGGACGTCCATTCCATTCGCAGGAAGTTTGCATCCCTTCATAGGAAGAACATCCCTACTGGAGACCCTAACTGTCCTTTAGCAGTGAGACTTGCCAAGAG
>CAACVS010000026.1:284978-347226 GCA_900660405.1 Pseudo-nitzschia multistriata | reverse complement strand
CCAGAATACTTTCAGAACGGGAGAGGATGAGCAATGTTGTCACTGGCGCGGGCAGCCCGAACCCAGTATACACTGGGACCTGCAATGATCAGAAGGAAAATAATGCTAGCATGCAGCAAACTGCACTGCATATTTCCAACGCTGCGGATCAAACATCACTTTCTCTTTCCAATCGAGGATTGGAAACGATCGATCTGGAACGATGTATAGTTGGCAGTACTCTCCAGTCTTATCCACAGCTRTCGACTCTACAGACATCGYTACTGCCAATGTTTCCACCATCGATGCGTTCGATCGTCCGGTTGGATCTGAGCCGCAACAATCTTAACTCTTTGCCGAAAGAAATATTCGGAGGATCGCTGGAATTCCTAAACGTGGGTCGGAATAAACTCAAAGAACTGCCGCCCGAAATTGGCAACTGCAAGTGTTTGAAAGAGATAATTGCTCTGTCGAACAATCTCCGGTGGAGTGGCTTCCCTGTTGATTCGATATCATCGCTGCCGTTCCTAGAGGTTTTGGATCTGAGATGGAACAAAAAGATGAACAGCCAATCGACGCGAAAACGACTTCTGGAACTCTTTCAACGAGCCGACCACAAAGACCAACAGAAACTTGTGAACGTAATTTTGTCTTCAAAGAACGACGAYAGCTCCGGCTTGGACACAACCACTCTTCCGAAAAAGCTATCGGCCTGTGATCGGGATGYGAACGAGCTRCGATCACAACTAGAACCACTGAGCACACCCCAGTTGCGTAAGCGCCTTTTCCGGACGTTCGACGTAAAATTCGACGACCATGATGAGAGTTCATACGATCGCGAAGTCTTGATGCAACGGTTGTTGTCGTGCTACAGGAGTATTAGCGGTTGTGAAAAGAACGTGCATCCCCTGTGGATGAGGTCTGTTCGGCACGAATCCGGAGTGGCATTGGATCCAGCGTTAGTGAAAGAACTCGTACAAGAGATGGAGGCKATACGCTGGCCTCGAACGACAAGAGAGCGGCCCAAGATTTCCGCTGAAGGGTACGTGATTCTACAAAGACCATTACCATCGGCTTCAACCACAAATAGGACCACCGCCGGGGCAGAAATAGATCCTTTATCGCAAAAAGCAAGCAACAAGGCCAAGCGAGAAGCCGAGAAACTAAAACGGTTCATGGGCATTTGGACCAAAGCCTTGGAAGCCATCGAAACGGTCGACAAGATCTTCGCACAGCAGTTTACTGCCCTGGCCGTCACAATGAATTTCAGGGGTAGTCCCCATATTGATACCCTAAACATCGCACCCTTTTATGGTTTGGCCCTAGGAGACTTCACCGGCGGTGGAAAATTGTGCGTGGAGTGTTCGGCAACGGAGGTGGCGGAAATTGACACCCGGGGGAGATTGGCAAAGGTCGACGGGCGGTTCTGCCACTGGGTATCGGATTACGAAGGAACGAGATATTCCTTGATTTATTACGTAACGCACGGAGACGTCGTTCCGCAAACCACTGCGATTTTTCGACCTCCCCGTGCCGGGGACGGCGGCGAGGACGGGGACGACGCCATTCCGTGGGTGCCACCTCCTTCGCATGTGGCGTGACAAGGAGATCTGTAGCRCYAATGAAACACTAGCATACCTGGGCTGTGGCGATGGAACGTGTTGGAAGATTGGTCCCACTTCCTGGCCTCGGTTACCCACCAGACTTGTGCCGTGGGGGCACCGGAAGCAWGCCCATTTCATGCATCGGATCTTGCCTCCAAACACAGAATTTCCAGACCGATACACCACCTCCGCTACGCAATGCTCGGCATTGCGCATCGCCTTGCAGACAGTCCKGTACCGCAAACGGATCGTATCCTGGGCACCAACAGGCCGAGGGGTGGCACCGAACTGCGCCAACGCGATCTACGTATCGAATCGTGCGAGGTACAGCAGCGAAACAGCAGCTGGCGCTGCTGTCACTGAGTACCGCAAAGCCCATTATCGTGCAGGACTTTTGCGTATGCAAAGCCTGGAGCACAACGGCATTGTCGAGGATGATGAGAACCAAACTCTTTCGAAACCGTTGTGAAAACGATCTTCAAACCTTTCGAAACGAAAACTAATCTAATCGAACCCRGAGCATTTCGAAGAGCGAAAGAGACACTAGTAATATTATGCACTGTAACTATTATATTGCGTGCTGTAGTCCATSGTGAGTATGTTGTGCTATTGTGGCACATAGACATCGCACGCCGATGGTATTTCGATGACGCAGACGGTATTCGTTGGCAACGAAAGACACCGAACGCAACGCAACGCAACACACACTATCCATTCCACTCCGTATTTGTTTTTCATTAGCTGTTGGTGTCATCTCCGGCAGAAAGGCCACGCATTGTTCGTTAGTAGTATGTTCTTTTGCGTTTGTCCTTCGGCACATTGCTGCGCKCTAAACCACAGAAGGCATCGATGCGGATGATGATGATGAAAGTTGCTTCCGATCTCTGCGGTCCCGTTGTTTGTTGTTGGGGGGTGGTTTACGGCTCTCACCATACGGGTCAAATGTTCCTTTGCTGCTSCCGCCCTCTGATTTTTGTCTCGTTGTGGTGGCACATGGACGCGATTTCGGCTGGTTCCGTGCGGGTTGTTTCTGGTGGCCGGAGTGGGACGACGGGGATGGCTTCGCCGTTGTCGACGATTTCCTCTGTATTCGACCCCTGGTTGTGGGACCTTCCCCTTCCGATTTTCGCCGCGATTCCATCCGAGCCGCTTCCAGCCTGGATTCCTCCAGGGCCCGCCGCAGGATTTCGTCTTCCGATTCCCCGTGGCTTTGGTCCACCAGGCGGTCCCTGTGCCCGCTCTCCACTAGAGACAATTGGATTGCCTCCTGGAGCTGCCGGTCGTTGTATGAGGCACCGCTGCGCGCGGAAGRACCCGCTAGGGACGATCCTTGCTTGTACCGAATGTTCATCCCACTCCSGGAACYAGCGCTGCTGCTGCTGTTGTTCTCCGGCCGTCCACCGGCAGCGTCGTCCTTTTTCGATAGGCAGAGCTCACCGAGCTGCATCTCCGCCATGCGGCGCATCTCTTCCGTGGCAGGTATTATGCTCGACGCACCACTGGGTGGTTCGTCCCATACTTTTGTCCCGGTCCTCTGGTTTAGGAAATAGCTCCGTATATAAACGTGGTTATTGTCGCGGTTGGGGTTGCTGTTGCTGCTTTCCTTTTTAAACGATTTGAATGCCTTTTTCAATATGGGACCCAAGAAATCGCTTTTGTCTCTACCACTCGGCGCCTTCCCCCCAGATCTTTCTCGGAGGTTTCCCTTTTTGGGCACCCATTTCTCGCAGACGGCCAGATATTCCTGCCAGGTGTCTCCATCGGCCTGGATCAACTCCTCGGTTCGTTTCTTTCCAAGTCGATTCGTCACCGCAGGCCTGGGCGCATTGAACCGAACATCGTTTTCGCTGGTGTTGCTGGCAGTGCTCTTGCGCAAAGATCCTGAAGGCATGGTGAATCGAGCGAAATAAAATGATTTTAATTGAATCGACTGAAAGAGGAACGGTATCACATGATATAAATTCGGATTCGAATCTCTTCATCCGCAATCGAGGGGGAAACAGAAATGGATTTTGTCTTCTCTTTTCTACTACGTAATTCGTACGATTGACCTGTTGCAGGAGCATTGCCTCCTTTTTCCATACGGCCATGTGCTGAAACTACTACTACTACTACTAGTTAAAGTGCTGGAGCAGCAGGGAGTGAAGGGATTGGTTATTACTAGTAGTACTAGTACTACTAATCCAACAGTGGTGGTGGATGGTGGTCCAGCAGTTGCTGAGATTTAGTAGTGCTAGTAGTAGGAATCCCAGTATTAGTACTAGTAGTTTGTCAGTGCCATACTAGTGAGTGCCACCAACAGTAAGTGTTTTATTGTAGAGAAATTTGTAGAATTGATTTTGATTTCAGTTTAATTCTACCACCAGCATCACCGCCTTGTTGTTATTACTAGTAGCAGTGTTTGCTGATTTGAATCCTCAAAAAAGAACCCTGTTGATTTTGTAGTGTTTGTTACTAGTAGTAAAAGCTGTCATGCCTTCTTAGTACTAGAACCTTTTCTGGTGGCAATCTGTGTACACATAGATGGTAATAGACACTACTACTACTACTACTACTACTACTACTACTACTACTACTACTACTACTACTACTACTACTACTACTACTACTACTACTACTACTACTACTACTGGTGAAAATATGTTTCTGGTGCTTGTTGTTCTTGTACTAGTAGTAATTGTACAGAAATAGTTGCAATAGTCATAGTGAGTCATTGTGTACTACTACCATAGTAGGGGACAATCTTTGGTCAGACGTCCAAAATAGTCATAGAAGACACCTATTTCAGACAAAGCAATTCATTGGCAAGTACTTCCTCCTCCGTCCATGAATGAATGTCCAGTTTGCACTTCTACGCTTGGAATAAGCTAAATATTTCAGTGATTGGAATGCTTCTTTTTTGTTTAACAGATCTATTCTAAATTTATACAGTTATGATGATTTTATTTACTAAAAGTGTGTGACATACTTGCAATAGTTACTCWAAGGGGAACTTTTTTGACATATGAATATGATTTTWCTGCCATWTAGGTTCTACTGGTCATTTCAGCACTGGAGTTCTTGCAGCTAAAAAAGCTAACACTGAGTGCTTCATCATGATACTCTTCTAGTATTTTAACATAATGTTCCTTTATAGGTCATTCTTGTTAAAGAAAGGTGCACCATACCATCGTCAAAATTGTGTTTGCCGTGTCAATAGGCTCAATTTTCATGTGTCAAAAATTAATTTTAAATCACATCCATGCACAAACCTAGTTTGTAGTACTGCTTGTATGTATTCTATACAGTCATATTTTACTGGGTGTTGAATGGAAATATTGAAGAGTGTTAGTAACTAAATATGGGGACTATCATATTTGGACAGCAAAAAAGGTCACATTGGACAGTCATGATAGATGAATGGAGGAAGTACTACTTTATGAAGAACATTCTTAGTACTCTATGGTACTGTACTACTACTGAACTCAGAATCACAATGATACCACCAGGGCCCTCTGTTAAATTTTGAGGAAGACAGTTGCCAACCAAGATCAGGGTTTCCCATAGGTTTTTTTAATGTTTAAACAAAGAGAAACAAAGAGAGTCGCATTGTCCAGGCAATATTCTTATCTTTGTTTCTTGTTGTCTTTGTAAAATAATCGACAAATACTAAAAGAGAAAACAAGGAGAGGCAATATTGTCTTTGTTTTTATTTGTTTCTTTGTGTATGAAAGGAACAAACTGCCCCCATCATTTCACCTTGGAAAAACAAAGATAAGACTGCCCAGGAGATCACATGATTCGTCACTCTTCTTACTAGTACTACTAAACAAAGAGAAACAATGCAAGGAACATTGCCCAGGCAAAATTCTCTGTGTTACTCCTTGTTTAAATAAGAATGGGAAACAAAGAGAACCAAGGAGAGGCAATATYCCCTTAGTTTCTCTAACATAWTGAGAATATTGCCCATAACAAGGATAAAAATTCTCTTTGTTTCTGCTTGTTTTGTAGGGTGTACGGGAAACTATTTTATTCAAAAATTCTAACGGAGGTCCCAGAATATTGTGACGTCATTACGTCATATCGAGCCAGAAGCAATAGAAACTGATTGCCCAAAACGAAAAAAGAGATGGGAACCAGATCATTCGACCATGTCACGAAGATAAAATGCTTCAAACCTGACATCAGTTGCCAGCTGCCTGTATTTCAATTACTTCTAACAACAAAAATAATGTATTGAATTCTCGAACGTATCATATTCTAACGCGACAATAAAATGGCCAAACATCGACGACTTGTAAACTTTCTCGTCACCGTGTTGGTGATTTCAGTGATTGAATTATCCACATACCCCGTTCTCTCATTGTGCCCTCAGGAGTCTGCAAGGTCGCAATTTCCMGCTCGAAGCCATGATCGGCTGCTCCAGAAGTTTGACGATACGAGTTCGGTATCATCCAAAGATCAACGGCTGAGTCGTCGCGAAKTGTTTCAGAGCACTGCCTCCGTTGCATTTGCAGCTATGACGGCGACGACAGCATCGGGCTTTCTGGTTGGTTTGCCGCCCGCGGCCAACGCTGCCGCTCCACCATCGCCTTCCGAGTTGGAGCGACTCCGCAAGGGTCATGCGCGTGTCCAATACCTGCTCAAGAACTGGGACGAAGTTACCMAGGTCTGCAGAAATAATTCGGATCAAGCCATGAAGCAGGTTGTTCGCACCGACGGTGGAGATAAATGCGAGAAGACGCCTCTGAATGTTCAGATATACATGGGGTACAAGTCAACTGAAGATCCATTGTACAAAGCGGACAAATTGATGGTGCGGGCAGCACCACTGATCAAGCCGGAATTTGACGAGGCCGACTATTTAGAAGTCGTCGAAAACTACAAGGAGAAGGCCGACAACACGGCCATGATGGCGTATACCAGTTCATGGGGAGAAGCAAATCCCAACGGGGGAAAAGATGCTGTTGACGAATACCTTGAAAAAACCAGATTGGATGTGGTCTCATCAGAGAAGTCTTTGCGACAAGTACTGAACTTCCTTGGACTGGAGCCCTTGCCACCCAGCAAGAATCCCTAAGCCAATTCCGAGGAAACCCTCGATTGGTCGGATGAGAAGTTCAACAAAGAATGGAACATACACGTGTTTCCATATCACTTGCTTCAACCAGTAATCTCAATTTGTGCAGGTGCGCAAATCCATTTTAAGCTGGCTACTTCTCGTAACTTCAGCACTCTAGAGTCTGTTTACTCTATGGTAATCTAATTGCCCGTATTTTACCGAAGAACGTACTACTATCGCAACGTGAACATATWGTCTTTCTATATTACCCACTTTGCTACTGGTACACCAACTCTTTGATATCGAACGCTGGAAGTATTTTTTTCTCTCAGTAACAGATTGAGGAACTGCCCACTCTTTTATTAACGATATCGCTTCAAGTACAACAAGAGATTGACACAAGAGAATATGGTTGACGGTGCTTGGCAAGACTAGTCGTTCCATGCAATTTAGCAATAATCGTCTCTAATCTCTTAATATAATTCACATCATCATCCACCAATCTATCAGCAACTAAGTGCCTATCATGAAGTTGAACCCAAAGGTGATAGTCAATGGCTCAGCTACTACTCTGCTGACGTGAATGGAGTATGACTGGGGAATCTATGATCTCCTTTGGGGCCTCCTTCATTGACTCTCCCATCTACATGGTATTCCTTTGATTCCAGCAATAGGATCTTTGGCAGCCTCCTCCATTGCCCTGGCTGGTTCATTTCTCATGGAGGTGTCATGTTCCCCCCCAGTATTTCCAGGCCTGCAGATGACACATTGTTGCACATCTTGGTGTTCTTGCCATTTACTTCTTGGTGCGTTCTTGCTTGTTTGCTTCTTGTTATTTGCTTGTTGTTCTTGATATTGCTTCCTGATTTTTCAAGCATGAAATACACCTCTTTGCATCACTACTACTAGTACTAGTAGTAGTACTAGTAACAAGAGGAAGGGACATGCAAAATGATTATGCTGCTCACCAAATATAGTATGTGCATTTTGCACTCTGTTGAGCAACTAGTACTAGTAGAAGGGGGGGGGTACTGGCACTACCAAAGCTGAAGTAGTGCTGGTCTTGTTGCACAGTAGAAATTCTTGCAGCACCAGAAGCACCAAGAAGAACAGAATGATGGGGGCCTTACTTCTTGCTTGTTACTGCTAGTACTACTAGCTACTACTAGCTACTAGTAGTACTACTAGCACCCACCAGCACCAGCACCAGCACCAGCACCAGCACCAGCACCAGCACCAGCACCAGCACCAGCACCAGCACCAGCACCAGTTCTCGTCCTCCTCACTACTATAGCATCCCCAGCATTAGTAAGTAGTAATAGAGGTTATCCAGTAGCAAGCACTAATTGAAATTTTCAAGTAGTAGCCATTGATGTTATATCCCAGGTAGTACTAAGGACCACTAATAGAAATATTTTGGGACTAGTTTTTTTGTTTGGAGGGGGGGGGGGAGAGGAAACAAAGACGGGAAATGAAAAAAATTGACAAGCGGGAAATTGCCTTTGACTTTCAAGCAACGGAAAATGGAAATACAAGGTTTGTTACAACCGTACTTCGCTTAATTTTTAATTTTGGCTGCAACTTACGTAACTGCGAGGTGAAGGATTGAAGGATTGAGGAATTTATCTGTGCTCAACAACGACGGAATCAACCTCAACATCTCAAGTATCTCCAGAGCGATCCAACTTTAACACAGTTTTCTGCTGGTTTATCTCGCACGAAACACGATGGCGCCTTTGGGGACCAACGGCGGACACCAGGTACGCAAGGTCATCGTTTGTTGCATAGAATCAGGATAAAGGCTTTGCTTGGTCTTGTATTATGAAGGTTGTTTCGTATCGCCCATCGCTTCGACGTGATCTTCTTCAACAAAACAAGTTCATTTCTTGCCTACCASTTTCTGATTGCTCTGATTTCTCTTCCGCTTTCTCGACTTCATTGTGCATACATGGATGCGTTTTTTGTCACTCTCGGATGAAAAATCAGGTCGGTGCTAACGCCAACGGCAGCTCAAGTAATGGTGTGGTCGGAAGCCCTTCATTTTTCCAACGATTTATATATCGCCCAATGTTTGGTTGGCTGGGATTCTTTTTTAGGTTGGCTTTGTGGCCGCTCCGACGGATTAGCGATGTTTTRTTGCCTCTGGGAGAATACGAGGGATTTTCTGAGAATTCGATGGAAGGTGCCTCGAAACAGTTTGTTTCGTATCTCAAGAAAACATTGCTATTGAATGACAACGCCGGGAATGACATTGTAAAATTATTCTCGACCAAGTCATACGCAGAGGTACAACGAGAGGCCGCTTCGTCCGACGCCCTGATCATGGTTTATCTGTATTCTCCCTATCATCGTTCGACCGATGATGTTTGTCGACGACTCTTGTGTTCTCCTTCCATGGTGAGATTCTTGACRGAAAACGAAAGTCGCGTCAAGGTCATCGGGTCGTCAACTGCTACTTCGCAGGGTTCCATGCTATCTTATTCTTTGTCGGCCTCGAGCTTTCCTGTCCTGGCTTTGTTGCAAGCTGATAAGAGCAGCAACAGAAGTAACAATGCAGGGAGCATAAATCCGGGACCAGTCAAGTTGGTCTTCAAGGCTGAAGGTCCGACCTTGATCAGATTGACGGCATTACAACTGATGAGTTTGGTAACTACAACATTTCAAAAACACGAGCGAAAGGTCCTCGAGGAAGCAACCAGGCGATATCAAAGAGAACAGGAAGCGGAATTAMGGCGACAACAAGACGAAGAATACCAAGAAACTCTGCGTCAGGATCAAGAGCGCGAACGACAACGGAACGAGGCACGCCTGGAGGCGGAACGAGAAGAAGAGAGAAAAAGGCAAGAAGAGGAACAGAAAATTGCGGAAGAAACAAATCGTCTCGATCGCGCACGGGCGTTGGTTCGCGACGAGCCGCCCAAAGGAACACCGGGCTGTGCGAGAATCCGCTTCCGACTACCCAACGGAAAGCAACTGGATCGTCGCTTCGAAGGCGACGAGACAATTGGGTCTCTCAAAGCCTTTTTGATACTGCATTTTGCGTCGGAAAGCGACAAGAATGGTGCCGTAGTGAAGCGTGTTGCTTTGTCCACTAATTTTCCCAAAAGAACGTACGGTGCGGAGGGAGGGGAGAGTGACGATGATCTCAAGATTTTGAAAGAATGCGACTTGTGTCCCCAAGCTGTCTTGATGGTTCAAGACTTGGATGCTTAGAAACAGGGAATGAGGAGTTGCTTTTTGATAGTCTGAACYGTTAGTCTTGAAACATAATTGCGACAGGATTTAACCGGGGACAAACATAAACAGACTTCGTGATGACAGATCTTCCTGATTTGGAACCTCTTTGGATTATCGACATTGTCATGGCGTCCACATTTTGCATTTGCAGGATTCCGTTGAATGGGAGATCAATTGGCAACGAACATGTGACCAATAATAACGAGTGAAGGATGCAAGGCTGATAAATCCCATGGTTTAGTCTATCACTAAAACTCCATATAATTCTTCTKATACGATTCTAACGCACATTTCAAAGGCCAAAGTAGACGGCAGCCTACTGGTCTCTAAAAATTTCGTTCACGAGAYAATATCAAACGTTGTACCTCATAAACGTCAAAGAGATTGCTTCTGTCGCTAAGTGTTGAAGGGATTCGTTCGTTGTTCATTCATTGAATTTTTTTCGAAACCTTTGCTTACCTCAAGCAAGCGAGGTGACGTACGCAGAATACTCTTAAAAGAAAAGGAACTTTCTACCGTATTATTGGTTCGAAACACATACTTTAATAGAACAATTATGTACGTTGTACATCMTCGTTACTACCTAGGTCGATATTTGGCAGAGATATTTTGTTCACTCACGTAGACTTGTGGCGATAATATCTAAACAACAAAGCAACACCGCGCGGGTTGAGGTTCGACCCACAAATGACCAAAAGAAGACCGGATCCACGATTGATTCGGCTTGATTGCATCATGCTCATTTTCATCGATCCGTATGTCATTGCTGGCTGCCCTATTCATCCCCCACAATACGGAGATTTACACCAACATGGCTGCTACAATGACTGCGGCCGAGGCAATAAAACAAGATAGCGTGGCACTTGAACTCGTGGGAGCAACGACAGGAGTAGCGACAGGAGCCGCCGTGGCCGAAGGKAGTTGGACAGTGACAGGAGCCTCTGTGTCTGGTGCGAGAGGAGCAGCGGTAGGGACTTCGGTGGGCACTGCGACGTATACAGAAGGCGCCGCAGAAATGGTAGGTCGCATCGTAGGTGCCAACGAGGGGCCATCCGAAGGCAATTGACTCGGAGCGTCCGTAACAGGAATATCGGCGACCTGCAAGGCAGTAATGGCACCCTTCGAGTCAGCAGCGATCAAGACATCCGAGCGGGGAGTGAGAGCCATCTCTCCATCAACGGTAAAGTTAAAGGGAACTGTCCAAATGTCATCGACGTCATCGAAGTCTGCTGAGTGCAAAATACCATTGTCACTTTCCATGTAGTACACAACACGTGAATCACCATCAATGATTGCCTTCGTCTTGACGTACCCTCCGGTAGGGACGACAATTCTTTCTCTGAAATCCCAGCTCATTTTGACGAACTCCCTTGCAGCACTACCTCCGAAGAGGAAGGGCTCTAGCCCGTCATCACTCAAGGTAGGAGGTGCCCAAACGGGTTGTCCTGGGAAATCTTCGTTTCTAGTGAAACCAACAGAAACATCTCTGGCTCTGCTGAATCGYTTTGGTGTCCAGCCACGGAATCCGGAGCGAGAAACACCCCAGTACGCGGACATTCCATTGTTGGTCATGACAGGAGGAGTGATGGACTGGAAATCACGAATGAAACTTCCAATTTGGAAGTAGGAAATAGCAGAAGAATTTCCGGCAAAGTCACGGGGGAATTGAAATCCATAGAGGTATCCATCCTCAATGGTTGTATCTTCTGGTTTGGGAGATTGAGACCACATGATCATGTCGTTGGTGTTGAATTCACCTTCGCTGACTGGGGAACCGGAGGTGATGGGATCGTAGTTTCCTTCCTCGGGTTCGTGGAAGATYCCAAGTGGTCCGTAACGTTTGGTCGGAGAGTCTCCTGCTTCTCCACTAGAACCTCCGTAGAAGAAGGTCCCGGTTGTTCCATCGAGAATGGTGAAGTATCCGTTCGTCAAACCATCRGCGTTGTGGGTCAAGAAAACAAAGGAACCATCGCTTGAGATTTGAGGACATCCAGCAGCAACACCTTCCAAGTCTTCGGAAACCCAAAGTTCTGATCCGTCCATGCCAAGTGCAAYAACACGGCTGAGAGTCGCGAAGGGATAACATGAAGGGAATTCAGAAGAAGCAGGCGTCAGAAATGACAACCAAGATATCGAGTGAGAGAAGTGTCGAGAAGAGGCGATGATATCGAAYCAGCATCGGTTGTCAATAGAGTAACTTACGACGTGGGGCTYAAGCTATTTTCGTTGTCGACAACGGCGTAGACCATGTAGTCTCCGGTGGGGGCAAAAGTGACACCGCTGTGGGAACGAGCGATGCTTGAGCCGACTGCTTCGGGATGGTAAACCCAGACTTCTTCACCACTGTAGGCATTCATAGCATATACATTGGCACCTACAGTTGTCACGATTGCGTGCTTGCCATCGGGTGCCATGAAAACTCCGTTGCCGGCTTCGATATCGATCGAACCGAGRGTGACATCGGGTTTGAGCGTGGTGCTCCAAAGCASGACAGGTGCTTCCAACAGAGGTTGATAGACTGTTTCCTCCATCTCGTCATCGGCGACGGCGAATCTTGCGGATGCAAGAAGGATTAGGTTGCTTACGATGCTACTAAACTTCATCTTGGATACGGTACAGTACTTTGTTGCGACAATATGTTTCGCTAATACTACTTCAGAGAAATATGARGAGAATGCAGGGTACGTGTATTGGTGCGATTGCTGTGGTACCGGTAGTGACTGAGATGCTGTAGTTGCCAGGATTACTACTGGTTACAAGGAGAAAGGATTCTCGTTGGTTCAAGACGAACAGATTGCCACATTTTTTCGTAAGATCCATTTTAAAAACCCGCGCTTTTCGTATGATCAAATTGAATTTCCGTTCTGTATGTGAACCTTTTAAGTATCTCTTCGAACGACTGGCCTGCGCTATGATGACCACACCAGACCGTCTRTGTTGTAAGATCGTACCATAGTCACGCTTACAATTACTCTGCGCAAAGAGCTAAATTCTTTCACGAACGATCCCGGACCAAGGAGTATGGCGTATTCACATGTTGTTTCGAGTAAGGCGATACAAAGAATGTTCTTCGTAACGGTCTGGTCTTCCGAACAAAAAATAATGATGCATATCGAGAAAAAGAAAAAAGAGCCATCACGAATGAAAGTAAATCAACGATTGACCAATTGGCTACCGTACTCGTACGGTGCACTGGACTACCACTATCTTTAGTGCATGGTAGCCAATAGAATTCTCACAGTAGTAATGGACTTACTACTGAAGAAACAAAAAGAGATTTGTTTGTTGTGTAGAATCCATGCAAAACCCAGTATCCCATTTTTTGCAAATAAATTAGTACCTTGAAAAAAACCAGCTTATTCATTTTCAACTTAAACATTCAGTCATTATGGAGACTACTAAAAAAATCAGTCATATTTGTGATTAGTCATTCTAGTAGTAAGATTTATGAGAACCAAATTGCTCCCAAGACTCAAATAAATACTTGTAAGTCAAATTTGTGATTGATCATTCCAAAACGCAAAAGAATAACAGAAATCCTCTTAAGACTCAAAAATTATGTTATCAGTCATTTAGACGTTAGTAAGAAAATGAACCCAACAACAATAAAAATTGACTGCTTTGGCTAGTAGTATAGTGATGGCTATGAAAGCCATGATGCTACTATGACAGGCATGAGGATACACCAACTAATTCCTTGTTGGACAAGTTTGATTCTGCAGAGTCCTACAAAAAATAATCCAAGTTGTTCCTCTCCGTGAAGTTGGGGAAGAGTATCACAGACAAACATCGTATAAATGTCAAGGCCACCAGCAGCATCAACATTGACAGTAGCCTCTACAACAACAATTAGCCACCAGCAAGAAATGTGCCAACTAGTAGTACTAGTACATCAACAATGAGGAGGAGTCATGATTGTTGTCATGATTGGTAATTCCAAAATCAAACTGGTTGTTTTTACAAGACTTGATAAATTCTGTCAGCACAAGCCAAACAACCRTCAAAACAGAAGTGGAACAGCCCAAGACTAGCAAAATAAAGCACATGTTCTTGTGAAGAACTAGTAGAGGCATTACAGAAGCTAGAACCACCAGAATTTCTTGCTGGTGGGAGAAGGTTATGCAAAAAGTATTATGTCAACAAAATTGCATGCAATCATTGACTCTTCAACATGTACTACAAGTAAATGCACAAACTGTCAAGAAGGAGCAACATTGATACCATGCAGCAATCAAGATTTGAGAGAACTTAGAGCAATATCAGGGAAATCAAAGTTTGGTGGAAATAATTCTGTTTAGAGTCAAGAAGAATGCTACATTAGCTACTCTTCTTTCAAGTGGTGATGGTGATGTCATAAACAAATATTTCCATGTGTAAATTGAAATCTTTGGATGGAGGTAGTCCTTGAAGAAGGAGACTCAAAAAAAGTGATCACTTTAACTCCTTAAAGCACTGCAGCAACACCAGGAAAATGTTGATGTCCACAAGAATATTAATCAAGAATTATCAATGAAACKCAAACAAGTCAGAAGGGAATACTATGTTTAACTTAATTCCCAATCAATATTGSTAATGCAAGAACTGTTTGCAAATTACAGGGAAGATCTTTGGAAAATTTATTGGTTTCAACTTGGTCTTACACAARCAATTGGATTTATGTTGTGCTTTCACCACCACCAATGGTTTGTTTGTAAGGAGAACACCTCTTCTGCTTACTACAAAAAACAACACCAACAAAATCAATACCCAGGATACACAACAAATCAATGATATCCATTCTTATTTCAGAAATTTCAGAAACAACAAATAATCAAAGTGCTTTGATTGAATAGCTTCTACTACGTTCTTTCTGAGCATAACTTCCACCTTACTGGYACTAAGTTAATTTTTGCACCGTAGAAACTGTGTATTACTAGGTTTTATTTTCTACTTCCAGTAGTAGTATCATGTTATTAAGGTCATTTCAAAGAAGCATTAAATTAATGTTGGGAACCTCTGGATTAGTGCGGGATCAATTGWTTTTATATTCGTAGAATGGAGTCAAACATATTAAAGAAACTGCAACTTTGTAGATGAAAACGTTTATGACAGGCATAGTTATGATGTCATGGGAATCAGTATTAATCCTACCAGGATGGCGCTGATGATACCTACGAGTCCCCGAGAAAAAGAGAGTTCATCAACCTCGTTGCGAATTGCTGTTTCGAGTTCACGTTGCCATATCAAGGTAAAGACGACGTAGGCTAGCAAAATGTTCATTTCGTCCAATCCGAACAAACCAGACGCGGTTAATATTAAGGTTGTAAAAAGTTTGACAATAAATGCACCTCTTCGTCCAAACATTGCCAAAGATATGCGACCCCCATCGGTGTCTAGTAGWATTGATTTGATATGGAAAGGTGGGAAATTTTGAACAAAAAAAAGGAAAGGTTAACGTAATTTCCAGGGAAAAACAGAACAAAACATCCGAATCGTAGGTAATGGATTCTGTTCYAACTTACGACCGAGAGGTAAAAGCGCTAGGGAGTTTGTTAAGCATCCGATGAAACCACTGATCGCAAAAGGGTGTAGCTCCACGAATGCACCCGGACCTTGATCTGGTAGCAGCGTGTACTTGCCCAAAAAGAACTCAACCATCCCTCCGCCAAGGCTGCTCGATCGAACCAAATCAACTGGCAACACAGGCAAACTTGTKTCAAGCCCCATCTGACGGGTTAATTCTAGACCGACAAAAAGCAAGCCTATTGACACAGTCAACCCGGCAATGGGGCCTGCAATTGCGAAGTCAAAGAGTGCTTTCTTACTCGGGGGCGGTGATTTCAACGGAGTTATGGTTCCTGCAAGACCGGTGGAAAGAGACGGTACCACGTTTGGAAGTCCTATATCAAACTGTTTTTACATCGTGACAAACAAAAACAAAGACCAGTGGTTAGATTTCGTTCTACGCAACTGAGAGGGTAAGCCTCTACTGATTTGCGCTGCATTCGAATCGAGTCTTACTTTGTAKATGGATGCCACTATCCGATGCGCCAACTCATGAGCAACCAGTATGCCAATGAAGGAGAAATAAAGAGGCAAACACAGATTGAAAAACCAATCAATGTCGAGGTACACCGTCCCCGGAGCCGACGATGTTGCGCTGTCCAATGCCTTTTCGATGCCGGCATTGATTTTTGGGTTCAAGACGCAAGATCCAATCGAAAAAAAGAAAGCGGAAACCAAGCCCGAAACCGTTACCGCTGCCTTGGTGAGTGGTGCAGACAAGTTGTACATTGTCTTTGGATCCTTCGCAGTTACCATGAAAAGWGGAGTTAGATTTACCTCTAGCTCCATATCTTCGTCGTCTGGAGGCGACGGATCGGTAATGTAAAAGAACTCGATTTTGTCTTTCAAGGTAGGGTGATCCCGCAGCCGGTTGGAGACTTCTTCTACCATTCGCTCGTTTGGTGTCTTGGAGCTACTCTCGTCTATTCCCATTTGGTTGGTGCCCCGGATATAGTACCCTCCGATCACGCGCTCTGGTTTGCTCGTAACMATGAATATTTTCTTGGCGCTGTCGGTCAAACAATCCTTCATGAAAAGGTCCACGTCTTCGGGAGAGGGGCGGCCTTCTTCCAGCAACGCAAGCGATGGGAAGAATTCTTCTAGGTACCGCGACCGGTCGACGAATTCAACGTCGTTGTATTCCGGTGGTTCGGCGATCGGTTCCTGGGTCCCCCGGCCGCCAAACAATCCACCGGCTTGCGACAGGGCCACAAAGGGCTCGTCGATCGGCTGCAAAATCTCTTTCAGGACGCACTCGACGTCTTCGTYCCGGTCGGAAGCGACGACCCCCGCCTCGAGGCCGTCGATCCCCAGCTTGTCCGCAACGTACTGCTCTCGAACCGGCGGCGGCAGCGACAGATAGGCCGCGACAAAATCCTTCCGCATCTCGTCGGTCAGTGGAACGATCCGTGCTTGGTCCAGAAGCTGGAGCTGTAGCCCGTAATAGTCCATCTGGATTGCTAGTTTTAGGTCCTTGTACARATCAAACGAGGAGGCCTCTGACTCTGACTCCGCGTCGTCGTCCGTCCYGGAAGGCTCTGCTCCGGCGCTCGCGTCTTCCCCGGCTTCGTTCGGAAGGTCGGCCGAAGCACTTTTTGTCTTGGTCACGTTGATCCCGCCCCCTCCGACCTGGATGTTGATGAGGGATTCGTCGACCGGGAGCTCGTAAAGCCCGTTCCGCTGGAGGTACACCGCAACAAGGATGTCTGGGAGAGCCCTGATGGTTTCGTAGCGTTCTTCGAGATCGGCTTCCGTYAGGGGCGGCAATTGGTCGGGGGGAATGAGAATCCTGTCGCTGTAACCGATTCCTCCRTCGGGATCGCTTCCGGCCCCCATCGCAACGTTGTTTTCCTCCACCCTGGCTTCCAGCTGCTTGATTCGTTTCAGCAAGGCGTCCTTTTCCTTCGACGAGGATGACTCGAAGTATTCTTGCTTGAGGCTTTCCAGTTCTTGTATCTCCTCGAGCGGTCCCAGGATCAGCTTTTGTATTTTCTGCTTGAAGTGTTCCTGGAGCTCCGGGGCGTCGCGGAATAGCCCGATGCGTTCGTTCAGMGGCTTGCCCTGTGCCATCTTGTTGACGTCTCTCGCGACCGGCACGTACAGCTCCAGGTCGACGTCGTCGAACCCGGCCAAGGGCGGGAGGTTTCGGTTCTTGGGYTTGCCTCCGCTGGTACTCCCGCTCGAAGAATGCCCGGGCTCCCCGGCCGAMGGTTCCGCCGSCGSCGGCGGCTTCAGGGATTCYTCCCGGAGTTTTTCCATCTTTTCGTCCACCGACAGGCCCCCGGGGGCACCGGGCCCGGCCGAATCGGAAACCTTCRTTTCCAGCCGGCGGAGTTCCTCGTACAGGTCTCGGACCGTCTGGCCCCGCTGCTTTTCCAGCCAGGCGTTGTTGGAGAGTTTTTCCTCGAGGGCGGCGATCTTTTGCAGGGTCAGGCTGGCGTCCATCTTCTCCGCTTCTAGCCGCAGCCGCTCCGCGTCCCTCAGCAGCTTTTCGGCTTCGCTGGGTTCTCCGCCCCCGCCGGTGGGTGTGCCTTCCCCCTGTTGTTGTTGCTGCTGCTGCTGCTGCTGTTGTTGTTGTTGCTCCTGCTGCTGTTCCTGGTCCGGGTAGGGCTGTGGGGCGGCACGCAGGCGAACCGAACCCGCCCGATGGACCGGGTGGGTTCCGGGGATCGGGCGAAGGGGGTGCCGCTGTCCCGACGGAACCAATTGGTGCCTAACAAGCCCTCGCTGCCCCGCAAAGGCCTCCGCCGCCGGAAAGACTCCGTGGTTGGGACCGCAGCGGGACGTCGACGATAGCGACAGGATCGCACAAACGAGAGCTGCCGACACCGGCGTGACCGTCCTTGGCATGCTGGGATTGGTTGTGTGCTTCGGAGAAAGTTGTTGTTGTTGTTGTTGTTGCTGTTGTTGTTGTTGTTGTTGCCGCTGCTGCTGTTGCAGTATGTCGAAATGCTCGGGACGGTCGGTTGTTTGCAAGGGTTGTGCCAGGAAAGAGTGGGGAGTCCGTGCGCGGTGTTGTATCGTGTCGTGTTGTGACGAATCGTATCGTATCGTATCGTATCGTACGGAATAGAACAATGATGGTGGCGATGGATTGGTTCCTTGAAAACAAGCTGACACCCGATATAATTCGTTACTTAATGTCGTCGACGAACAAAGCAGAAGGAGGCGAGAATTGAGAATAGCAGGAATCGATCATCATCGATCGGTTGTGGATCGAGATTTCCGAAAGTTGAACTTGTCGTTCATTTTTTCGGAGGAAGGAGGAAAAGAGAGGATGAGAGAGTTCTTCTCACGGTATTCGTGACCTGGAAATACTCGAGACTGAACTGATCAGAATCGACGGGGGCTTCCCTCGCCTCTTCCCCCGGAATGATAGACATCTTTTTGACATCTTTTTTACAGTACCGGTAGTACCGTACGGTACGGTACAGTACAGAGCTTGTACTTCTTAGAATTCCGTACGTGCGGTACGTACGTAATATGCTACGAGGTGCGAGTACGTCCCATACTTTCGACTTCTTTCGGTTCAGTGGCGATGCGATGATGGATGGTGAGTTTTGTGAAGATGCGTTGAACGAATTCGGTGTTGCGGGTTTTCGGGGTTCCTCCTTCTTCTACTGTACGGTACGAGGTACATACCATACACAAAGAACCTTTGTGAATCAACGCTTGGAACTGGACGATGATCGTCCATCGATCGTCGAAACTTCTTTTGTTTTCTTCAACCACATTACTGTACTAGAAGTACCCTACTGCATTCCTTTGCATCGGGCACAAACTCCCCGCACAACCACCAGCTTCCGATCGCCCCTTCCATACCCCACTAGGCAAMAGCGATCGCACGCACCATGTYCGCTTCCTCKTCGTATTCTCGGCACCGTCGGGAACCACGGCGAAGGCGGAGGAACCTGGCGTCCTCCGTCGCCGCCACCACGGCCACCGTAGCCGTGGCGTACGGAACCTATCGCCTGGCACGATGGTACTGGGACGAGGAGGAGGACGGCGACGAGTACCACCAGCGCGAGTGCGACCGCGAAGCCGGCGAGGGAAGGGAGCAYCCGCTGGAAGAAGACCYCCCCCGCCCGTCCTCTCGTGCCGGGGAACCCCCAYCGCGCCCCCCGGCGAGCGCCGCAAGAACGAGCGGGGSCGACCCCTGGATSCCCCCCGCGGTGACCGGAGCCCTGGGCTGGCTGGCCAGGACCGCGGTCGGCGCCGTTGTGGCGGGCGTCCCGRGSGGCTCCGGACACCACGGCCCCGGGAGCGGCCCTTCCCGGCCGACGCGGCGGCAGAAGCTGGCCCGCTGCCGGTACAGGGCGGGGGCGGCCTTTGGAGGGTGCTTCTCGTCCCTGCGGCCCGCGATCGAGGGCAGGACCGACGCCTCGGTCCAGACGAGGGAGCTCCGGGCCCTGCGCAAGCGGAAACAGGAGCTGAGGGGGGCATCCACCCCGGCCAAACCCGGCCCGGGGGAAAGCGTCGCCGATCTGACCGACAGCGGAGCCTCTTCCGCCGCCTCTCCGCCCCCCGCGTCCGAGAACGAGCGGGAACTACGGAAACTGCAGCGCCAGGAAGAGGATCTGTGGCGCGAGATTCTGGTGCAAACCACGACCCGGATGGTGGTGTCTTCGTACGCCTACGCACTGCTCTTGCTGAGCCTGACGGTGCAATTCCACTGGCTGGAGGGGGAAGAATCGGCCTCGCCGGGAGGAATGTTTCCGGRTTCCGTACCGGCGCAGGAGGARGAGCAGCGGCGGCAACGGGAACAAGAGGCGTTTCTGATGCGGAGCCACCAATACTTGCTGAACGAGGGGCTTCCGCTGCTGGTGTCGACCGTTCGGAGGGCTGTGGAAGACGTGTGCTTTGGGGACGGGGACGACACCGACGAGGAAACCGAAGACGGCGATGCCRGCCGCGGGAGCGGCGACAGCCAACACTGGACGAATCCGTCGAGCACGTTCGTCACGCGCGAGGAAATCGAAGAAGCCCTTTGCGTGCGCCTTCCGCGGAGGCTGGAGGACGCCGGATCCGGTGGCCGCCATCGCAGGGGCCGCCGCCGCCGCAACTGGATCCGATTCGTTCTGCCCGACGAGGAAGCCTTCGATCCGATCTGGGACGTCTGYCGGAGCCCCGTCTGGGAGGACGCGCAGGAACAGGTGCTGGGGTGCCTGTGGCACGAGGTGCTGCGGGACGGCGGAACCAACCGCTCGGACGGCCGGGGCTGGGGCGGTTTGTTCCGGCCCGGCGAGAAAGCGAACCCCGCGGGACCTTCCGGCGAAAACACACCGCCGGAACCCCCGGGGCAGGGGGAGAAGCAACCACTGGTGAAGGTGATGGCGCGGTTCAAAAAGGCCGCGTCCTCCCTCTTCGACGACAGCGGTCCCGAAACCGGGTGGGAGGGCACGATCCATGGAAGATTGCTCCTGCTGCCAACCGTCYTGGAACTGGGGGACGTCACCCTCGAATAAACCAAAACGATTCGTGGAGGGACGCACCGGGGGATCGGTGGTTCACGTCTCGACGCGGAAGAAACCACCGGCCAGAGGGTTTTCGATGTTGTCTCGAACKGTGTGCCGCGTCCGCGAATGGGCAGKGGTCCTCTTCGGTGTCGCGCCCGAGTCGCATGAACTATTTTTGAAACGTTCTGGTCTGATCTGGTCTAGTCTAGTCGCTACGATTTGATGACCAAAAATCACCGCGACTACAATCAAGGCGGCGAGCCTTACGGTAAGAGTGTGGAGGGGACAGTACGAGAGAAGCTTGTGCCCTCGACATCTCGGTGTTTTTCGTACCACTGGAGGAAATCGGATCCCTTCGGTAGGCGTTTCATTCCTTGCTGCTGGCTCTATTAGATGCTATCCAGCACTAGCTAGTGACAGGTGGTGATGGGAATTTTGAAGTACAAGTAGGTATTAACGACTGGTAGTATTCTTGTATCTGTACTAGTAAGGGCTCCTGATAGAAAAATTTAGGGACTTCTAGTTTTTTTGTTTTGAGGGSGGAGAGGAGAACAAATGGAGATAGGAGCTGTTAGTACTAGTATTGTCACCAATGGGTGATTCCTGTTAATCTAGATGGTCAACTTTTTGGCAGACAGACAGACAAAAAATAGACCATCTAGTCCAAATTTTCAGACTTTCTGTCAACCCTCCATTAACCCTTGACAGAAGGTCTAAATCTAGTCCCAAATCCAATACTACGGATATCATAACAAGTGAATGCCACACTAAGAAATTGGTTCCCATCGTTATTTTAATGATGCCATCCTTAGCCCAGTAGAACACAGTACAAAATGTACTGAGGTAGTTTGCAACTATTCTGGTGGCGGAGAACCAATCCAGCTTCTTTCTCAGAAGGCAAAACATGCTGAAAATTTTGGGGAGCAACACTCAGTAGAGCTCTGTAGAATTTGTACTGAAAAAATTAAGGATAGCATCAATAAAATAACGATGGGAACCAATTTCTTAGTGTGGCGATCACTTGTTATGATATCCGTAGTAATGATAATCTAATCCACCAACAAGCATGAAAAACTKAGTACTGAAAAACCGCCATGGGCGCCCTTTTTCAGTCTTGAGGCGTTTCAGTTGAGATTCCAAAATCCCTTAGTAAGACTAGAAGAACACCTAAAAAATGTCCATTGGGACCCTGTTTTTAATGATTCCCATTAAACTAAAAAGTCTAAAGTACTACAGTAGACTGTTTAGACTTTTTGACCATCTAGATTAACAGGAATGACCCAATAACTTGCCAGCACGGGGAATGCGTTTATTGGCTCTACTACCTACTACCTGTACATACTTGTACTATGTATGTACCCGAAGGGTTCCGATAGTCACGAGTTCTTTCGGTCGAAGAAAGATTTTCGATTCCATCATAATTTTGGGTGATATCGTTGCTACGACGCAGGAAGATCCAATCAAACCCGAAGCAGCCGGGAACAACTTGTCGGACTACCAGAAGACGATGGTCAAGTGATTCCTATCGACGGACCATGCAATCCGAGGACTACTTCATCAACAGAAGCTCTGGTGGGGAAATCGGTGGATATTGGGAGCCGCACTCGAGTTCGATCGATTTCTGCGAAGCGAATTATCTTCTCTCGCACCTTGTCGTCGAACCGCACAACGCACTGAGCAGTCTCTGGGGGCTGAGCCTCTTTGGACTCGTCGGAATCTATTGGGGAAATCCAACGGGGGAGCTGCGATTCCATGTTGCGTATGGGATATTGGTCCTGATCGGGGTGGGATCGGCCGCCCTTCACGGGACGCTGCACTGGGTGTTCCAATCATCCGACGAGCTTCCCATGATTTATTTGGTGATAGCCGGCTTGTACTGCTGCCTCGAAAACGATGCGACAACACCAAAGTATCCGTGGCTCCCACACATTTTTGTGGCTCTTGGTGTCGCAAACACGCTCGTCTACTTTCGGTTTCAAAAGATCTACATCGTGTTTCTGCTTACCTTCGCATCGATGACGCTCGCCGTTTTCGTTGTCCATGTCAAAATTGCTCTGAAACAACGAAAGATAATGCTCGCACCAACGGATCCRACACGGGGCACCAAGATCGAAACCATCCGAAACAACGCGCGGATAGCGTTGCAATTTTATAGATGGCACTACTTGGTTTTTGTCGGAATAGCAACTCCCGTTTGGATCCTCGACCAGTTGTGGTGCGAAACACTGAAGCCCTTTTACGACTCCCTTCCTTCCATATTGCGAGGCTGTACCTTTCACGTGGTCTGGCACGCTACGGCAGGTTTTGGCGCCCACACAATCTTCCAGTTTCTCATTGCGTGCCGCATGGGAGTCTTCGAATCGCTCTGTCGGATTCAATGGATTCTTGGTGTCGTTCCGGTGGTAGCACCGGTCAAGCGTCTGAAAGAAAACGATAAGGAATGCTAGCAATTTTCAAYGGCAGTTTTGAACTGAATTGGTGCATGCAACAAGGAACGCATCGATGGAGAATGCAAATTCTATACGATCGACCGTGGATTGAATCAATTCACAAACTGCTAGTATAATCATGATCCGCACGTTCAGTATAATGTGTAATGCCTTGAAAGAGGTGTCCTGCCTTTATGAAGCTGAGAAACAGAAGATATACTGGCCAATTATTTACAAGAAATGATCTAAGAAGWAAGTAGGGTGATATCTCTTTTTAGCACTTATTTCTAGTATGAGAAAATCAGCTTGTTTTCCAGAAATGGATTTTGGATGACATGAAGACCTAGCTACCTTCCACCAATGTTCCTCCATCCGGTACATGAATTTTCAAAATCCAAAATYCCCTGCTAGCTACTAGAGCTAGTAGTACCAAAGGCAAGCCCCATGCTGGCAAAATACTGGCAATTCGTCCCCATACAACCACTGATATTAGATCCGCAGTAGTAAGGGCATCTAATAGAAATATTTAGGGAGGATTTTTTTTAGTAGGGAGGATAGGAGCAATATCTCGCCAGCATGGCTGGGGCTTGCCTTCAGTTGCTCTACTTGTAGCTACGAACAGTACTTTACATGAGGTTTCTCTTCATCGTGAACGGATCGTTTCTATTCTGGGCCCTCCGATCCGGAACCCACGCGCACTCATCCCCCCTTTGAAATCTAACTTTCGGGGGGGCATGGTACTGTACRTRCTTCATACGGACGTACGGTACGTACTGTACGTAGGAATTTTGGTGACTGAAGTATTTGAAAACTTAAGATTTCGAATTTTAAATTTTTCTTTAAAAATAAATAAATATCCATTAAAAGAATCAGCAGATGGAATGCTTCYAGTTTCTTCGTCACTTCCCATGACGACCATGCAACCTTGTTCCAGCGTTGCAGATATAGACGGAAGACATATGCAGATCAATATAATTGCAAACAGTCGAGACCACACTGGAACATAAAGTAAGCGCCTGGATTCGAGTAGTTACGTTTGTTTCCAGAACATTCGCAATCCAGAAAAGCTAGATCGATTACTTCGAGTTGTACGAGCTTCCAAATTGTCGGGCCCACGCTAGAACTGAACCTAGTGGCATCCATAGAGCTTAGTTCTTCGAAGATGGAAGGTATTGGAAATAAAAATGACCGGGACAACTTTAGAGATAATGGGATCATGGATTCGATTGCAGCCCTTCGATCAGTATTGATGCTCGATACTCCGACTCGGGTGGCCCTATCTGGCAGCCAACCGCAGCRTCAGCCGTGGATCTCTCCGATGGCGCAAGCCAAGAGCCCGGACTCGAAAAAGAAAAGCCCTGTGGAAAGAACYCCCCTTGGAAAACCTCCAATGTCGAACAAGCGGCTATCTTCGGTTCTGAAAACGAAAAGCACAACCAAAATACGTCCGTCGCCGGAAATGGACAGGGTGGGCACGGTCATGAAGAAAAAAGTGGAGGCACTAGAAACGTCCCAAACCAATTTAGAAAAGAAATTGCAAGTTGAAATTGACCGGCGAAGTTCGTTGCAGGCAACGCACGAAAAATTGTCGGACTTTCAGACGCAGCAGACATCCCAGCTAGAAAGGATGATAGCATCCCGAGATGCTTTCCGAGCTCAGGTAATCACATTAAAAAAGACTATCGAGGAAGAACAAATCAATCATATGAAGGCTGTTTCTACGATGAAGAATGCTACAAAAACAATGATCGAGTCGTTGCGATCAAAAGACAAAGAGGAGTCGATGGCCGAAATCAAAACGCTCGAAAAACGACTGCGCCAAAAAGAGGAACGCTACCAACAATCAGAATCACTGGTGAAATCTCTGACAAAGGAAGTCGAGAAACTGAACGCCGATCTAAAAACTCGACAAGGAACCCATGAAGTGGCGATGAAAGCTACTACTGACGCCCACGCGAAGGAAATATCTTTGTTGCAAGATATAATAGAACGAACTGAATCTGATCGATTGGAACATACGGAAAAAGAGAAAGAAATTGTCAGTCTAAAGGATAAGGTATGTACTTCGAGGAGTTCTGAAATTGATGTGCAACATTTTTTAAGAAAGTTGCTAGGCTGTGACGTCTTTCATAGTTGGTTCGTTTCCTTCCTCGGTAGCCCACTCACTTATAGCGCCTGATGTTGAATTTGTGTGATGTATGTAGCTGGAAAAAGCTCAAACGAAAATGGACAAGATGGAACAGGACCACATATCGGTTACTTCAAAAATGGAATCGGACAAGGCAGATTTAGAGAATTCCTTAATCGAAATGAAAAAACTTCGTGACGAATTAAGAGAAAAGGTAAGGAACATGTCCTTCATACTTGAAAGAAATCTTCGATATGATATATATTAGTTAGCAATATTCGGGCTGACTATTCGTTTCTGAAACTGACAGAAGGCTGGAACTGTGATCATGCACTATCCCTATGTTTTCAACACAACTGATCTGAATTTTTGCTTCTTCTTGATATGTGCAATTGAATAATGCATTTCCTTGGATACAGCTCGAGGATGCTTCTGGTGAACTGACACAATTGCACCGACAAGTCGAGGAGGCTCTTACTGCGAGTAAAACTTCCGAAGAAAAGGTAAGAGTTGATGATATGCGATTTTCACCGGCGAGCTCTCAACTACTGAATATTTCTATTAATCAGTGTGGCACCGCACATTCTTTCTCACKCTGTTGTTTGTTGTCATTCATTTTTTGTGAACACAATGGTAATAGTTACGTGACCAGCTTACTGCTTACAAGGCATTGCAGTCAGAAAAGAAATATCTGGAACGGCGAATGAGCGATGCCAAAGATATTCCGTCAACCGCGACCAGCACGAAGGAACTACAGGTTACCATTCAAAAACTCGAATCAGAAAAGCAAGCCCTGGAGCAACGAGCTAACAGTTCCGATGAGAACTGCAAACGTGTGAAGAAGTTGCTGGAGGGAACCCAAATGGAATTGAAAGGTTTGGAGCAAAATCTCGAAGAAGCTGAACGAATTGAATCTCAAAATGAAATTCTCAAAAAGGATTTGGAAGAAGCAAATAATGGAGTTTCCTGCTTGAAGGAAAAACTCGATGTCTGTGAATCGTCAAACGCAAATCTTCTAGTCGAAGTTGCCACCTACCGCGAAAAAGTTCGTGATTTAGAAGGTCGCCTAGAGGAGGTAAGATCATTCATTCGTTCACGTAGGAAAGGACTTCGTTTCTATAACTGATCAGTTCTAACATGATGATAACTTTTTTTCTGTTGATGGTGTAGCTTGAAGAGAGGGATTATTGTGACCAAGRAGAAAACACAGACGGAATGGAGAAAAAGCGTGACAATGACGAGGATGATGATAACGAAAGTCCGAGAAAACGACCCAAAATGAGGGTTGATGATCAAGATCAATGCGTTGAGGAAAGCGAAATTGCCATGTAAACAGAAGAATTGGCACTGTGTGTCTTCAAGATTCAATGTCGTCTGCAGTACCCTGGAAGATTCCTCTAGTATCTTCCAATCATTGCCTGTCCTTATTCTTCTCCCATTCAATGAAGTAAGAAATCTCTGTTGAAGGAGAACTAGTATAGCACTTCAGAAGGTGCAGTGGACTGAACACCCTACGTSCAATGCACTGATATATCCACATAAAGGTACTTCTTATTAGAGTAGAAAAAGAAACTAGTAGTATTATTACATTTAGCAATAAYTATTCTGTAATGGGCATTGCTCTCTTCTTATTCTTCGCACTACTTTTAGTAGCAGTATTAGTAGTTTTGGTTACTTCTTTTAGATACGGCATATGTTAATGGTTCCTGCAAAATAGTAGCCAATGCTAGAGAAGACCTCATTATTGTTTCAGTTGCTCTTTCTTGTTCTACTACTATTGGCACTACTAACACTAAGTCCTTCAATCGAAAAGGGACGACGTACAGACTGTGTAACATGCCAGTTGTTCTTGATAATGGCATTCGCCGTCTTTTTATGCTTGTTARATGACAGTTTTCAGTCAGTCTGTCAACCTACAGTTTTGAATTTCCTATTTCGAACTCATCACGAAATAATGGTCTTGATGTTTTCCCAAAGAATGCATCTATTTAATCATCTTCAGGATCATCATTTTGTCAAGACGATGGGAGTACTCTCAGACAGACCGTAAAGGAAGAGCTGAAACCCCGATGAACACTAGACTATGTGTCAAAGTAAGCTGCTTCGATATAATCTCCATCAGCTTTTTTTCGCGGTATTAATCACCGTAAATTCCCCTGTACTTGGATTCTCGTCGTTTTTGGATACATGCTGGGTTTCGCCGGGTTCGTTTGGTAGGGGACAAATCGATTCCTCGCATCGCTTCCGGTGCGCTTTGTATGCTGAACGCGAAGGATTAGTCTCGACAATTTGCCAAGGTAGAGAAGATCAAGTAGACACTTCCGTCGCTTCTCCATCGAGTCGTCCTCGTCGAAAACCCTCGGAATCATCAGTTGCTTACTTTGAAACTCGGTTTCAAGAATTGTTGGAATACCAGAAAATCCATGGTCACACCCGGGTCCCAAAGCGCCAAGGACAACTTGGTGGCTGGGTGAATAAGTTGAGACAGCGAAAGGATCGATTGCTCGAAGAGAGACTAGAGCGATTGAACGAAATAGGGTTTTGTTGGGACGCACGTGATGGCAAGCGTAGAGAGCGACAAACCCGATGGTGGAAACAGCTTGAATCACTTCCAAAAAAACAAGGCCAATTATCAAACCCAGCTACGAAGTCTGGCGGAGAGMCAACTTCCTCCCGTGATACTGAATTATCACAGACTTCGCCGCGGCAACAATCGTCCCTCTTGTCTTTCGACAATATGACTACTTCTCAGAAGACTTGGCTGCGGAGGCAGCGAATGGCATACATCGATGCTGGTTATAAACCATCTCAAAAATTAGATGAGGAGCAAATACAAGCGCTGAATAACATAGATCGAGACTGGTGGAAAACGGTGAGCAGCGCACTGAGTGGCAGCAGAAATTTTTTGAATCGCATCGTTGTAGACGAAGAAACAGCAGACAAATAAAGCGAACTAATTCGTCCATTGCTTCACGTTATTCCTATCTCGGTCAGGCTAGGGAACGAAAATGGGATGCTCAGTATTCTGCGCTGAAAGCATTCAAATTGAAACACGGTACGTTCTTGACACAACAAATACTGAACACTGCCCGCCTTTTCTCGTCACGGTATTGGTTTAGTAATTTACTGATTTCTTTATTTCTGCTTGATCAGGCCATTGCAATGTCATGGCTACYCACAACGAAAAGAAGCTATTCAACTGGTAAGGAGGTATCGTCGTTAGTTCGATTCATTGATTGATTCTTTCGAAACGACCTAGTAATTGACGGGATTTCTTTTCCTCTTCGTCCCTAATCCTTTTGCTTTCAACTTCGAAAGGGTTCAAAATACTCGTAAGAGTTATAGAGCTGTGAAGTTTCATAAAGAAGATGGACTTCGAAGTGATGGTTCTCCAAAGTTGTCGTCCATGCAGATAGAGCTATTAGATAGGATCGGGTTCACTTGGGACCCATGGGGACACTACGCTGACTACTGTTGACCATCACGCCTTTGAATGCCCTTGCGTTTTTACGCCTGGAAAACAAAACAAGTCCGTTGTGGACAGTATAAACCAATGACGATATTAAAGAATTCGAGACTTTGAAGAAATGAATTCTAATCTGCTTGRCGGTCAGAGCATTGGTCAAAGCATAATGCACCAAAATTCTTTAGATACGTTTACATATTAAAAGCCCCATAAACGCGTGAGTATCAATATAAGCAAAATATATCTTTACTCAATACAATTTAAATTTACAAATATCAGTGCATAGAAAAATACATCGGAAATGAATCTGAAATGTCGAACCTCTCGCGATCATCTGAAATTCTCCTTTCGATCGGCAAACCTGCAGTACAACCATCAGTCGTTTCTAAATAATCGCCCCCGAGTAAGAATCGTGCAGAGTCACTTTTGATTCTTTGTATCAATCATCTTTTGGTTTAAAGGCAGACGACCAAACTAACTTGGCAGCCGAGGATGACAGGCTGCGAGCACGATGACTTGACTTTCGACGGATTGTGTTCCACTCCTGAGAAGAAACAAATGACAATTGCAAAATTCCTGAACATGTCATCAAAAGTGCTACAACAACAAATGCCGATTGCGTTCTACAGTAGAAAAAGAATTCGTAGGACTTGTGAGCTTGGATCAAGATTTTGAGAAATCGAAGTACCCAGCTTCCAGACGAAGTGAATATTGAAACTTACGCAATGTACTTTGTTAACAGTACGCCAAGTGATACTGCCAAATTGACAATCATCCGAGGCACCATCATCATGGTGGCTCTTGCATTAGAGGGAAGATGTAGCGAACGAACCACTCCCTCATATGTCATAGAAACACCAACCAAAAATTCGTAGAATAAAAATGCTGCTAGAGAAATCGAAAATGATTCCGGTGATGACTTTTGAAGAATAGAAGGAACGAGCATGAGTACAGCTGCTGATATATAGTTTACACCAAGTAAGAATTCCAACTCCATTGGTCGAACGCTGACTCGTTTTGTGCCGACGTGAACCGTCTGCAGGAGTGAGGATTCGTCACTCTGAAGAAAAAGAAGAGCCACAGCATGGCGGATGTATGGAGCACAAAATCCACCAGCAACGCCAGCTGCCATGAAAGCACCGAATATCAATCCATAATTTGGTTCACCATTGCGGTCAACGGCCCAGCGAAACAAACCGAATAGCGACAAGTTGTTCGTTGTGAAGGTCGCTTCTTGGCCTGGAGCAAAGTTTTGAAGGGTAGGAGACCAAAGGAAGATAAATAGTTGAAGTGATCCTGCGCTTAGMCCTTGAATTACACCTAGATACAGAATTTTTGGATCCGCCCGAAGAGTTGAAAATCCCTTCATGATGTAAGCTCTGATGCTCTTTGATGAAGAGGACGAGTTTTGCCCCTGGTTGTTAGGCGAATGACCCTCATTATCAATGTCAGTTTCGAGACCCAGTAGTGTATCCTCTGTTTGTTTATCAGCACAAGACAATGTCGAAGGTCCACCGTAATTCTCTTTCCACAACAAAGATATAACAACAAAGGCGATTGCAGTGCAACTAACAGCTCCCCGGAAAGGGCCAACAGCACCATATCGTTCTGCCAACATATGAGCAAGGTAACCCGAAGCAATCGACGCCAAATTGCTAATAATGACAGAGTCCCTCATGATGAGCTCGTACTCATTTTTTGCGATATCGTCCTCATCATCTTCAACTACATTCCACTCGTTGGTAGATTCGGACACTGTTGTAGTATCATCACTACTTCGAGCAAAAGCGTCAACGCCAGGTTTGGCGGCACGGCAGCGGTTATGGAATTCTGTATCCAGCCAAGTTTCGAATACCGACGACAACAGATTTGTAGTAACGCCTCCCACGATCCGACTCACTAAAAGGCCGGCGAGGAACGGATACTGTTCCAACATATTTATACCAATCTCTAGTGCGCAATAAAGGATGGCAGATCTCTTTCGACCAAACTTGTCGATAAGGGGACCTGTAATTGGTGTCGTTACGCCCCCCGCAATAAATCCCAAGGCGTATAAAGACGCCACGTTGAAACCATACCCCTCGTACAACACATATAAATGGGTTCCTGGAATAAGAAAGAAAGCAGAGAAATCAGTACCACTGAAGTACSAACCCTCCGTCTATTGTTCCCAAATGATATCGAGTACATCAATATTACTCTATTACGCACCTTGTAAACCATCAGCAAGCATGATGATCAAGATTACCAAAAGATAATTTGCACGTAAACTCGGGAAGGACGGAAAAGAATGTCTTGGAAAAGAGAAAGAATCATTCTCTTCTTCATTTCCACGTGCTTTCCCAAAGTCAGATGACAATGACAATGATGATGAGATAGATACCGAGCATTCAGTGCTAATGGCGGAGGATACCATTAAGGCAGTTGAAGACGAACAATTTTCATCATCGTCTGGCTTGACGGAAGATACCGAAGAAAACAATGAAGAGTCATCGTTCTCATGTTTAACACCAATCTTCGATTTCATCTTCTTTTTCTCGTCAATTAATATCATGGCTTTCGTTTCATGAGCGAGAAAAATTGTAGACTTCCTCTTAACTATAGATGGAACTTCCATGGTTGTGTACCTCCACCAAAAATTCTTTCTGAACAAAGTGATAGGTTTTCACAGTTTTTGWGTGAAACGCATCCGAGTTTTCAACAAAGAAAGGATTGTCTACAATCGTGTGTTCTTTCCTTCACTTCGGTTTATTACAGTAAATTTATTTATTAAATTTATTAAACACATTTTTTTCAATTTAACAGTTTATGAACAGTACTTATTTGAAGTCCCGCTTGCGCGATTGCACGTGACATCGAGGTATGCAATCCTGCCAATTAGTTGGTCAATTATTGAAATTACGTTGTATGCACGTGTTCGTGAATCAAAATAAAGCGTGCGCTCCAACGTGGGGCCGTTACGGCTTTCTTTTTTTAATCAGGATGTGATTTTGAAGAACAATTATGTCGTAGATATGTCAAGGAATGTGAGAATGATCATTACGAGTACTGTTCCTAAATTTCTCCTTTACAACATACGAAGTATTATCGACGGTCATGCCTCGTAGCTCGGGTCCACAAGACTCCTCCAAGACAATCGGTGGACTATGTGCCGTTCCRCCCTGATACGACAGCTGTCGATCTTGTTCAAGAAGGTGAAGACCRGTACGAAAATTTAATTTTGAATATTGAARCATCTGCTGCACGTAGTTCTTTAAAACATCTWCAAATAATTATTGTCACCCATCATTACCACCACGAAAGTTATTTTGGTCATGAAAGATCTGCACCACGAGTAACAGTAAGCCTTGCGTTTTTTTCACGCACGGGCACGTACGCACTCGAGAATGATAGATTCGCCGAAATACCCAACACCATCAAGATTACCACTTGATACACCAAAAGCGTCGCAGCCCACCGATATTCTTTTCCAATAGAMACACAAATCTAATTGAAGATGCGAAAATCCTYGGGCTGGCCGATGAAACCGCACGAAGAAGATATGTATATGATGCAGGATTCCATGGTGTAAGTTTTGAATTGACGAAAGAATAGAAGAACATAAATCGGAATAATATCTCCCTGCTTCAGGACATTRCTTGTTGTTACATTGAACTTATGTTGTATGGTGTTTCGTTTTTGCAGATTGACTCTTCTGCAGTGCACGTAGCCCGCTCATGCGTCTGTGTTATAGTAGAGCAAACACTCAAAGTCGACCATGACGACAACCTAATCCAGGTCAGGCATCTCGTCCATGTTGGGAATGCCATCATCATCGGAAGGTGCACCACCCATTCCTCCCATTCCGGGCATGCCGCCCATACCGCCCATTCCAGGCATGCCGCCCCCGCCCATCATTTTTTTCATCATGAGGTTCAAAGCTGGACCAACGTCTGGATCCGCCATTAGTTCTTGGAGCTTCGCAGGATTGCTCAGAAGCCCCATTGGACCTCCTGGACCGTTCATTATTTCCGAGAAGGCGGCCACAACCTTTGGGTTTTGCATCGCTTCTTTGATCTCGGGATCATTCATCATACCCTGCATCATATCTGGATTAGGCATACCGGGCATACCACCCATGCCTCCCATGCCGGGCATACCTCCCATACCGGGCATGCCTCCTGGCATGCCACCCATACCAGCACTGCTAGCGGCGGCTTCCTCTGCTTCGCGCTTGGCTTCTTCTCGCGCTTTTTTGATATCCTCTGCCTTCTTTCGCATTGCCTCTTCTTTTTGAATTCTTTCGTGRGCTTCTTCCTTTTCTTTTTCGATTCTCTTCTTGGTTAGTTCCTTCAGCATATCAGCAACGTCTGGATCGAAATCAATGGATTGTGCCTGGCTCAAGTCCCTGAATAGTTTTSGGGGGAGGATAACGATACGAACATYGTTGAAACAAACATTTGTGAACATACTTCGACTTAGAWAGCTGCCATAAGTTCCTATGCTTCGTAGGAYTGCATCGTATTKGCTCTGCTAGRTAGGCACCCAAAAGAAAAATTGCATCGCGGTCCCACTCAGGAAACGTACCTCAGAGCACCTTCCCAATCATCGAGGTGCATGAATCGCAGCTTCCCTCTAGTTTTCAGTGCTTTTGCAGAATCTGGGTTCTGTTCCAACGCCAATTTACAGTCAAGCTCGGCYGCTTTGTAGTGCCCGAGTTTTTCCAGTGCAATCGCACGGTTTGCGTACAGCAACGCCGACGGGGGGGCGGCCAGAACAGCTTCGTTGTAGGATTGCAATGCTTCTTCGTAGTTGCCGTTGTTCTTYGCATCGGCAGCTTTTGCCTTGAAATCGGCTTGCTTGTCGTAGTCTTCACCAGATACGTATTGTGGAACAGTAAATCCATCGTCTTCTACTCCTCCCGCAGTACCTCCGTCGGCTTCGTTGTCATCGTCGTCGGCATCCATCGCTGTTCCAGCGCTGCCGCCGAGTTTCTCAATTTCGGCGTGCAAAGATTCAATGTACTCCTTTAAGCGTTCTATAGTTGGTTGTCGTTGTTTTGGTCGTTGTTGTCGAGTRGATGTAGCATTCGTTTTTCGAAACATCCGGCCGCCATCGGCAACGTGGATTGAATAGTATGTTTGGCAGCACGCGATTGAGAAGGGTTCGCAGCAGGCACGCGACGCGGCATGACATCGCACGGCACGGCAGCGATGCGACATAAGGAAGCCAAGGAATGGTCAAAGGATGCGAATTAGAACTCAAGGCTCAGGACAAGAAACCGAAGCCAAAACAAAATATCCTTGCAATCGCGATTTGAACGAGCCACTAAACGAACAGTCCCAATCTGTCACTTATTGATTCACTTACGACTTTCGGTTTCGCCCAGGGAGGACAAAATTGCTTCAATATCTTTCGGCATCGCCATGGTGAATTCGATATGTTTGTTTTTTTGCTTGATATTTGTGCAAGGTGTTTTTTTTTAAATTTCAGGCAGCAAGAGGTGTGGTCATTTCCAGTTCGGAAATTTAACTACATCGTACAGTAGTTTTGGTTTGGTCGTATTGATGCTTTGACATGCGAAGCCGATATTCGGTTTTCTTCTGGTGGATCTGAAACCTCCAAAAATCTTTCTCGAAGAAACTCCACCATCATTCAGTCGTGCGTGCGTGACTCGTTGTTTGTCATACACTGAATGTAGAGCTATTTTAGTACCGATTCTTATGTTGTGGGTACCCTTACAACGATACAACGATACGTGGAAGAAGATACCTTTTCCGGAGTAGTTCAATGGCGCCGATTCCATCTCAAAAATTGCATCTGTTCGACRAAGAGAAATTTGAGAAATCATGTGTACTCGTACCGTGCTCCTTGAAAATGATTTTACAATTGTACCGAAAGCAATACAACCACTTTATAACAGCGAAAACGATTATAACAGCGAAAATGAGTCGATTAGTATTCGGAACCATCGCTCTTGCAATCATCGATCCACTGGCTTGTTCGGGTTTCTCTACCGGARGAATTCGACCCAGAACGTCAGCGGACAAAGCTATAATATCACATTCGCACAGTCCTCGCAGCGCGTCACGACAGCTTTTGCAAAGTAGGATACCGCAACMATCGCAATCGCGGCTGGGCGCAACCCTTAACAGCGAACAAGGCAACGATAAACTGCTGCCGTCTTCCGTCTATCGSACAATAGAAGAGGGGAAAATCGCTGTCGTSCCAAATTTTCTGAACGAAGCCGATATATTGCCGCTTCGACAAGATGCCCAGCAACTGTGGCTCGACAACAGATTTTCTACGGACGCGCTTGCGGGATACGGCTCAAAAGGGAGTTTCGATCCAACCAAGGATCGGGCGGTTCTAAAACTGACCCAATGGAAACGACCCGACTAYGGAAATTTTGAATTGCGTTCGAAGAAGTTTGGTAATCTGATGGCTTCCGTCCGACAAGAACTGGCCTCGAATTTGAACCGCCCGGGACTGGCAGCCGCCGACAGCGCCGCCGTCAATAAATACGGCATCGGATCAACCGAGATTTCCTACACTCGGTTCGGTCCCGGGGCCTTTCTCAAACGACACGTCGATGAACACCACGAAGAATTGAAGGGACGGGATGGTTGGGCGCAACCCACGCGGCGGTCGATATCCTGGCTGATRTATTTGAACGAGCCAGACTGGAATTCCTCGAGAGACGGAGGACAGCTCCGTTGCTTCGAACGCACGCGTCGACCCCTGGGACGGATCGGTGCGACGACGGGGGGCGATCTCCAGATCGGATGGCTCTCAGCTTCTATGCAGGGCGAAATACCGGTGTATCTGGATGCAAAAAATCACGACCATGGCGATTGTTCCATGTATTTCCTGGAACGCGACGGTAGACGCGCTTACATCACAAAACCTTTCAAAACCAATCCGATTCTGTACGTTGCGGGATCAGAACAGTTGGTCAAGAAAGTATTGATCCAATCGCCCGATATCGCTTYGCGCTTCCGATTGATCGAACCCCCCAAGTCGAAATTGAACGACRTTCTCCGAGGAGAYGATGCCTATCTAGGGCAAGGGGAGCCCTCTCGGAACATCATTGAAGAAGAATTGGAAGACGTCGATCCCCACGGCGGAACGCTCGTTATGTTTGATTCTGTGAGTTTGCCTCACGAAGTCTTGGCAACCCGCAATGGAAGGGAGCGGTGGGCATGCAGTGGTTGGTACCACGAAGACCAACAAGAAATAGCCCTTTCCTAAAACGACATAAGACAATCYTAGCTTCGAAGAARTATAGGCTGCGCATCGCACCCCAGAGTAAAAAATAATACCACTCTGTTTCTACACACTCCGTGGTGATCCTTTCGTCGTTCTTCCTCCTCGTTGCARGTTGCGCGCATCAAATAATATGAAAATGTGACGAAGTATTGCTGTCACCATATCTATGATACTTTCATGTCTTGTACGTATGTAATAGTGCAGTATCGAGATGGTCACCTGCTCTACTACCTGATGCTTTCTCATAATATATCTCGTTTCATGAGTCAAGGCGTACTACTCGTGCCAATGTACGAATAAGCTAAATTCTGTTTTGATCATACCTTTCTGCACCATGAAAAGTATGTATMTATCTACCATTACTTGTGTACTCGTCACTCGTATTGTTCCGACCTTCGACTTCGTTTCATCAGATTTCATCAGATACGATACCTGGTACCTGGTACCTGGTACTGTAATGTATGCACGGTACATACGACTAGTGTGTTGTACGTACCAGGTACCGTACGGCTACAAACCAAGTACCAACATCATTTTTTTCGAATGTTTTCCCACGTTCGTTTTCTTTCTCACGATAAAAGTCATCTTCTAAGACGGAATGCAATTCGCACATTCGAATCTATCGAAAGTAGTCTGCATAACTAGGAAAACAAGTGATCATGCCGTCTGCATCCAATCGAGGAAAGTTGTTGCTTCTGGGAGATTCTCTAACCCAGCAGTCCTTCGAAGGCTGGGCTAGTGACTTGGCAAATGTGTACCAAAGAAGAGCCGATGTACTAAACAGAGGAATGAGCGGATACAACACCCGATGGTACCTCCGGTACGCAGAAGATAATGGTATTTGGACCGAGCCAGGCAACGTTGTTTTGGTGACCATCTTCTTCGGGGCAAATGACGCTGCCATTCTCGAACATGATCCAGCGAAACACGTCCCGATTCCCGAATACCAAACAAATCTAGAAACCATCGTCGACAAGGCAAAAGAAGCGTACSCTGGCGCCAAAATCTTGCTAATTGCACCTCCTCCAGTCCATCGAGAACAAAGGTTGGCGTATCAAAAAAAGCGATACGGAAACAAAGCTACCGGAATTCCCGAGCGAACCTCCGAACACACTGCGAAATACGCAGCGGCGTGTCGACAAGTTGCAGAAACGAAACAAGTTCCGTGTTTGGATCTCTTTAGCTTGATGAGAAACGACAAAGAGAATGAAGACGCGGACGACATTGGCAGATTTTTTTGGGATGGACTGCATTTCAACAAAACCGGACAGAAATACGTTTACGATGCCCTAGCGAATGCCATTCACACCCACTTTCCTAGTTTAGAGGTACGCCCTTGTCCAATCACCGGACAATTCAATAATTCGGGTTCGGCTTGCGACGATGTCGTAAACAGTGGACCCTACCACGAGAAACTCGGTGGGAAGGATTGGAGCAAGGCATTCGATTGAAATATCCGCCGATGATTTTGATTATCTTCGGAGTTCTGGATTCGGTTGAATAGTCTTAGTGACAGTATTAAGCGCTAATAATTCATTTCCTTGGATAAAACATGGCAACTAAAAGTCTTTGTAGTCTSTGTCGAGAAGAAATATGATATAGTCRCTTGCTTTTTATCGGATTGAATGAACATCATCAATATTTTTGGATCCATGACAACTATGCTTTTGAAATCAATCGCTCAAGTTCACCCCGACTCAGATCAAATGTTCTATTTCCGTCAAACCGGCAGAGGCAACATGGTGTGATGATTTGTCCTTTTCGCTTACGATCAAAAAGTCTGCAGCAACAGATTTCGATTTGGTTTCGTGCGATTGAAGAATTGCAGATCTGATGCAAAGGCTGGATTCCTAGGGCGATACCTTCGAGGTGCCGATTCTGGATGGTGCCACCAACTTTCATCTTTCTTTCGTGCACTCGATTTTTTCTCTCCCGTTGTTTGATTTGATCCACCATGCGGTTTCAAAGTCAATGTTTCGTTTTCCGAAAACACAATCGCTATCCAGGGTCACTCTGAATCCCGATATCGACTCTGAAGCGCCGGGCAGSCTCAGACTCGTCTGTCTCRTTTCAAAGCATCTGCTATCTCCGTTGCGAGATATATTTTTTCGCTCGGTTTCTTTCCGACGTCTATTTCTTCGAAGCCGAGGCGTTCGTAAAACAGGAGCGCGTCGCGGTTGTCGCRCTCGACCGACAAGAAGAGAAAGGGGGGGAACAGTGCGGTTTTCGACCCCGGTGGCGGCGTGCACCACTTGGTGGCGATCCTGGTGGCGAGCCCCACCAACGTGGAACCAACCTTCCGGCGCCGGACGTCGTCTGCGACAGCGACGTTCCCGATGTAGGGCATTTCCACCTTCCCACCAAACGGAGACGGAAGGGTTCCGATTTCTATGAATCCGATCAGCCGATCGTTGCCGGCCGATGCWCCCGGACCCGACGAATYTGGGATGGTTGCCACCAGACAGGAATGGGGAAGTGAACCCTCCTTCCTGGCATCTGCCATTCGCCTCACAAGCTGTSTTTCGATAAATTCACGCTGTTGCTCGGGAGACTGCTGATCATTGGTGTTTTCGGTCGTCAGACTATCCCACATGAATGTTTTGTTGCTGTCGTCGCCGGGTTTGTCAATCTCGCTGCTGATTCCATTGTTTGTTGGGTCGTCGTCGTCGTCGTCGTCGTCAAAAACAGMAGTCAAGAGTCTAGCAATAGCTGGTACGTCCGTTGGTTTTGCGCTTCGATACGAAATCTTCGGTTTCGTGGTTTGTTCGTCATTTCCATAGGATGACATCGATATCGAAGATGATCCCGAWGCCGAGGATCCCATCAACGTCGTCACATGTGTTGCTGTGTGTTTCGGAGAGAATCCTTCGCAGAATATCGAAACAGAAGCCGGGGAAAGGAGTACAAGCATCAACAGCAACGCCGACAGGGAGAAAATCAAGCCTCTCCCGATGTTCTCCATCTTTCTTTTTGTAGCGGATAAGACAAGAATGCCGTTCCGTGCTGTTGKATAGCAAAGACCGTATGCAGTAACTTTCCCACCAACTGTTTTTCKAAGCTAGTACAAAAAAATGATCTTTCGATGGTCGATTTTCAGCTYTAAGTACGAGTACTCGTTCTCGTATGAACTGCACTGCGCTTACGTACGYGTACAATCAAAGTCTGGATTTTACACCACGCACTACGAGCACGAGCACCATGGTTTATTTTTCACTGAAAGTGAATGAAAGTGATGAAACTTACAGCTACAGTTCATTACTATTTTTTTAATAATTTAATTTAACAGTGAATAAGCAATCGCCTTCTGATCAACGATCGCCGGTGCCTGACACTGACATGAATCTACTGTATTTTTTCATAACTTCTGCTGTTTTCCACCTTGACAATAAAGACATACAAGTAGGTACTGAGTTTGGAAATAGTAGTGCTCTTTGCTGGCAGCAATAGGAACAAGAAGAACAACAACAAGAGAAGGCAGGAGGTCATGCTGGAGATGTGGACCCAACCAACACGAGTTCTGGTGCTCTTATCGTTGTGAGAAAGGGCCCATTTTACGGATTTGATGTCTTGTGGTGGTTGCAGCGCAGAAGCCACTCATTGTGGAGATGTGGTGGCTAGRTCAGGACCAATACGTGCATCATAGTAGAATCCAAACATACTTCTTGGTCCATTTCGAAGCACCTCAAGAAAAAGAAGGTGAAGCCTGGTGAAATCATCATCATTTCCACAGCAGTCATGCCATCAGATTCGATCAAATTGGTCAAATCAAAGTACTATTTGTGTTGAATGAAATGCTATCTCAGGTACCTCACCAGTAGAATGAGTACTAGTTATTGCAGTCATGGTTACCAGAAGTAGTAGTTGTTACTAGCCAGATTAATATTACTACTTACTAAGTTTTAGATAGTAGTATCGACACAGTTTCTTCAAGCGTTTGCAGCAACATGGTCATCTTGCTTAACCTGTGGATAGGGAAATTGTTGGACTSACCGATTCGGACGCAACGCGCAGTGGCYATTTCCGTTGGATACGAGACCCAGTCACCGGTGTGTGCAACCAAGAGACGGACCAAKATGTGGAACACAATGGCTGGTTGCTAGTATCAGTTGGTCAGTCCGTCGATGGACAAAAACTTCCYGGTGCTCGCGTCGCGCTGCATGGGGTACACACCGGCGACGATCCCCGGGATCGAGACGGGGATCCCGCCGTAGATGTGCGGAAAGAGGGCGGCTTCTTCTCCGTTCTCGTCGGTCTCCTTTTTCCATTCTTCTTTGACGTCGGTCGAACCCACCGGCTTGGGTTCCTCAAAGACCGTGGCGATCCCGCACTTCCGCCGGAGCGTCCGGGCGCTGCAGAGCTTTAGGCAGATCCAGCTGTCGGTCGAGGACGTGTAGAAGTGGTTYGCGGTCTCCAGGAGCTTTGCCGGGACGCTCGTGGCGTGGGTAAAGCCCCCGTCCTGCGCAAAGGTGGGGGGAAAGTACGCCTCGCCGGAGGCCACCGAGGCCTTCCAGAGGGATTCCTCGCACATGTGGTACAGCGCGAGGTCCTCGTTGTCGCTGCGGCTGCCGCTGCCGCTGCCCTCGTCCGCACCGGCGGCCGAGGGTTCGTCTTCGGCCGCCCGTTCGTGCAGCTTCGAAAGGTGGTCGACGATTCGCTTCTCCTCGGCCTCGTCGTGGCCACCGCTCCCGTCCTCCCGGATGCACCGCTCGGGTTTGAAGGCAGGTATGCAAACGGGGACGTACTCGGTGTCGGCCACGGGAAAGACGGGCCGGAAGCGCTGCCCCTTTTCGACAAAGATCGTTTCTCCCGGACCGGCCGAGACGGCCCGGACCTCCYGCTGGGTCTCCTCGTCGAAGACGTGGCAGTCCACCCGGCCCTTGAGGACGGCGATCCACTCGTCGTAGTGCAGCGTCAAAAAGGGCTCGCTGTAGGGCTTTGCCACCTTGACGACGGCGAGAGACATGCGGTCGTCCTTGCTGCCGACATTTCCGGCGTATTCGTCGATGCTGAAGCCGTCCGTTTCGACGACCCGCGTGGATTTTCCAACGATTCGGGGCATTTTGGGGTTCGTTGCGAAAGGGTGTTTGCTTTGGTTTGTCGTTGCGATTATGGTTGTCTTTGCGTTTGCGTTTGCGTCTGTACTCGTGTGAACAAGCCCAGAATTGTTGCGGCTGGATTGGAACCGGTTGAAAGAGAGTTGATGGCTAAGAGGTGTGGCTGCTTTKCGTAGAAGCGGAAATAATCGTTGGTGCCCTTTGCGAGGACGATGACACAGACGGCGGAGACAGAACATTGCGTTGGTBCAAACGGATCATGCTCGCATCGTGCGAGCGGTGCTCCGTACTGGATTGTAGGGTAATCGTACTCTGAACCGAAGAGGCACGGCCTTGTCCCAAGAATCGATCTCAGAAGATACTGTGTGATGTACTAGTACTGGTACGTACTAGTGGATACATACCGTACGGTTAGGGAATGAGATGGTGATGATGATGAATGATGAATACAGTACGGTAGTGAAAAGTGAATAGCTGCTCTGCTTTTCGTTCATTCTCCTAGTACGTACGTATCACACTAGTAGTGGTAGTACAKATCACGGTTAATGCCAATGCTGACACAGTTCTGTGACTAGACCGTTCACAGAACATACGCACGAACAATCGTACGGTTCATACTCGTACTAGAACGGGGTGTCGGATTGGACTGCACGGGCGGAGGGGATATCAATTACTGTATCTATCAATACATCTGTATCGAAGAGGTCGGCTTACTAAACTACAGATGCCTTTGCCTTYGTCGTCCCAGGGGCCTCAAAGGAGTTGTTTTGAGTTGTTTTGGAAACATTGGAAAGRTGGGCGAGCACAAAGCATTCTTGAAATCATTTTTGAGATGCAGAGATCTCCTCAAAGAAGGTCAATCATGGCACTCTGGTGAATCTCGGCACGAGTGCTACTGTCAGATTCAACCCTTGTTGCTGGTGGTGAAAAGAAGAAGGTGATGTCAATGGTAGTACTACTAAAGACAAGAATCRCAAAGGCCAAAAGCCCAACCAAAATATTGATTGTGCCACCACCATTGGTGTTTTCCTTGTCAGACAGATTGGACATTGCACGGAAAGCTACTAGTATGATGACCCAGTGGCCATTGTGATGGTAGAGAAAAGTCAAAAAAGTGCAGCAGATGCATGTAGATTGCTGCTGGCCTGTCAGTGTTTCTTGCCAGGACTTGTTAGGTGCTGGTGGCACTCTTTCTTGAACATGCAGGTGCCCACCTGAAGTCTTCTTGTCATACTACTACTAGTATCCTTCACAAAATTGTGGTGCTTCCTTTGGCCCCTTGGCTTCTTGGCTTGTTTGCCTTTTGCACATGGACTCTCCTCCTTGGCTACTAGAGGACTCTCAATTTTGAGTGTCACCATAGTTCTTACATGCAGAATTGATTTGATAGTAGTAGCTTCTTCGAGTTGTTTCTCGACATGTTTGGTTTTTGTGAACTTTTAATCAGTGGCTTGTTTGTTAATTCTGTGGGCTACTATCATATGTTTGCAATACATTGCTGTAGTCCTCGCCATACTTGCTGTTGTGTAGTAACTACATATATACTAATCTTTCTTGCTGTATAGTACCATACAGAAAGATGAGCAGCAAAGAAGGGATTAGTAGTATGTACAAAACACATTGGAAAAAAATATTGGGTGGGTTTTGGGGTAGATTTTTCCAGAAATGACRAGGCTTCTTTATTTCTGGTTTGGTGAATTTTCACAAATGAGTGCTGATGCAACAGCAACAATTTTGTTGCTTATTTTCTTGGGAATCAACAGCAGCTTTACTGCTGGTGTTGCTCCTACAATGAGGAGGAGTAATAGTAGTATTGCAACTATGAGTAGTAGCATCCAGCACCATAGTGCTGAGTAACACACCAGTACTGCTGAAGTACAATGTGGTTTTTGAAGATGTACTAGTAATACTACTACTAAGTCCATTGTGTTGGAAGAACATTCCATCATCGGTACTACTAGTGTACTACAATACTAATACTAGTACTAGTACTACTACTGCTGCTTCTGCTAAGGGCTTCTGAATTCTGAGCTCACCAGTACTGCTACTAGCTAGCTCATCCTAGTAGCTTGCACTACTAGTAGTATAGTACTACTAATTCTACAAGAACAATGATGTCAGTCTTGTTTATTTCTCTTCTCTTAAAGCAGTACTTTAGTTGGAAAGGAGGGAAGCAATTTTCTTGACTTCTTATCAGCAATCTACTGGTAAAATGATCGAAAGATTATATATGTCTTAGCGAGGCAGTCACATAGTAGTTGAATCCGGGAGAAACTGGTAATAATGATGTGCAAAGTTGCAGAATAAGAAATGACGCTAGAATGATTATGAAAGTTTTTCCTACCGTAGCTATTGAATATTGAGTCGAATGTCTTGTATGAAAATAAGACGTTTCGGGCATCGATAGCCATGAAAGTTGTCTAGACAGCACGATTAGAACTGACTTTTTTGCCAGTACTAGGAGAGCCACAGATTCCACATGAATTYACTTTCGATTGTTGTTGTCTTCCATCACACCTATTTTGATTCCGTCGTAGGAAGTGGTGGTAGCTTGGATTTCGACTCGATCATTTCCTTCATTGACAAATGAACCAAATTGTATTCGAACAGAAAACGATTCCAGTGAAAGAGCACAGCGAACATAAAAGAGTGACAAAATGAGGTCATCGACATAAATTGTGGCTGGGTGGCCGCACGAATCGACACAAGAAAGGAGAACAGGATGGACGACGCAGCGAAATGACTGCTAGAGAACGCAAAGCCAATTATTAAGTTGTTTTGACGATACTCACATTTGCTGTCTTTTCCCGGCTTTGGCAATACGTCTGTAAAAGAAGACACAAAAGCGACGAAAAAAAGACGTAGCGAAAGCAGTGAGATGCATGCTACTTGTCACCTTCTCGAAATTGTTTATGTAGTGCTGCTCACGGAAACCGATATTGTTCCTCGACACAAAGTGGATCGGAGACCCCTTTCGTCATCGATTGGTTCAACTCGACAAGCCAAGGAAGACAAATTTCAAGATGATTCGAACCATGCAATGATACCACCGAKTCTTTGACTAGTGGGGGAAAGACAGTCATTCTATCCGTCGTAACTCGGCCTTTTTTGAYGTATTCGAACCGAATAGAATTTGTKGYTCCGGTGCTCCTGTTACCAGTTCCTAATMGTACGTACATCTGCGGAYCGCACAGTCTTGCACTTCTGGAGTTGYGCCTTAAGTTGATTGGGAACGGGCAATGGAGCTGTTTCTGCCATGATTTATTTCTTATGTTGTAGTCTTATTGCTGTCGTCGACACAGTTACTTGGATCTCACAAGAGAGTTTGTGTTTTGAATAACACCKCACGGTAGGGTCGGAAACCTAGGAGTCCTCGCGTGCTCACTAGTAGTCGTGCGAGTACGTACGGTACCGCATTTATTGTTTGGAACGAGAAGACAACGACGACGAGTCGACAGAGCTCGAGGAAAAAATTGTGGGTGTGTGGTGGGTGAAAAGTAAGAAGGGCTTCCTTATATGCTTAATATCTATTATACATATTAGTCATTCATTTCCCGGGAAGCCAGACCCCAGAATCCCACATGGTTTTTAAAAAATCTTTCGTCGCCGTCTTTTTCCTTTTTCATCATATCCTTTCACGCTACCAGAACAGGTACTACTAGTAACTACAGTACTACCGTTATGCTATTTCCGTACGTACGAGTACGTATCATGAAAATCATGGCCCATCATCATCTAGAGTCTAGAGGTACATCGTGGTGACATCTATGATTCCCATGTTACCGAAATGAGATCGATATGAATCAAACCTTCAGTACCTTGCTATGATAGTCCGATGAAGTTGCCAATCACTTTTCTTGCAATATTAATTTGCTTCCCGAGCTCGCTTCCCCTCAGCACTATTCCGTCTCCGCCGTCACCACAGGCTACACAATGCCGCGGAATCTCCAAGCGGAATGATCCATCGTTGTCGTCTGGCTCCTCCCCYTCTTTTCGTATCGCTGTAATCGGTGGTGGGGCCAGCGCCATGTTTGCTGCRACAACCGCAGCTAGCCGAATACGGGAATCGTCCGCAGGGGTTGTTACCGTTTACGAGGCAGGTGAAGAAGTTTTGCGAAGTGTACGAATCAGTGCTGGAGGTCGCGAAAACATTCTGTTTGATCCTAGCGCGCTCAAGCTACGGGAGCTGCTCAATGCCGGATACCCACGTGGAAAGAATGAGATACTATCAATGCTWAGCAAAGAATTCCCGCCCACAAAGCAACAGAAATGGTTCGAAGACCGCGGTGTCACGTTCTCGGTGGAGAAAGACGGAAGGATGWTGACAATTCCMGACAGCGGTAACGATGACGACATGCTGCCTTCTTCAACAGTCTGTGACGCTATTCTCGATGAAGCGACAAAAGCCGGCGTGCAGATTTGCACAAGGGTCAAGATCATCGCAATATCTAAGGAGAAGGATTCTTTTGTGATWTCAAAAATGGATATTGAGGGAGGAAATTTTGAGGAAGAGTGGTGTGACTGTGTAATTCTTGCAACTGGCAACTCACATTCTGGCCTCTCTCTCGCYAAATCATTCAATCATACGATTCAAGGACCGTTTCGTTCTTGTTTTGGGTTTAGATCTTCGAATAGAGACAAGAATTCTTCTGAGAAGGCACGATCAGACTACAAAGTACCCATTTCCAGTGTATCAGATGGCATACATAAAATTCACAGAGCTCGTCTTACACTAAAAATCAAGGTCCCCGGGCAGAAGCGGCCGCGAATCTTTAAAAAGGAGGGACCAGTGGAAGTGCTCATCTGTGGTAATAGTGTCAAGCTTACAGGAATGGCAGCATTCAATCTTGCATCCATCGCAGCACCTGAATTAAAGCGTGAGAACTACAGTGGAACCATTTTGATACATTTTTGTCCCGATATTGGAAAGGTAGAACGCGTGGAAGAAATATTGTGGGACCGCCGCCAGGATCAACGATATGCAAGCCAAAGGTTGGGAGAGCAATGCCCCCTCGTTCACGAAGAGATTGACTATGACAACTATGACTTTGAAACGGATACGTTTCCTAGAGTGAATACAGAATGTGTTCCTCAAGATATCTGGGAAAATTTATGCCAAAATTCTGGAGCGACGTCGAACTATAAATGGTCTCAGATGTCACCCAAAAAGATTCGAGCCCTTGCTGATTTGACTGTGGGGTACGAATTCAAGTTCGAAGGAAAGCATACTTCTCGAGACGAATTCGTAAATGGCGGGGGGGTAAGTTTGAATGAAATTGATATGCCATCTATGAAGAGCAAAATCATTGACGGCTTGATCCTCTGTGGGCAGATTTTGGATGGAGATGGTGCTCATGGAGGCTTCACATTCATGCGTGATTTCGGTTCGGGGTTKATTGCTGGAAAAACTGCTGCTAACTACGCTGTTCAAAACCAGAGTGGTTTATGAAGTGTCTACTACTAGTAGAAGTAGTTCRAAAGGCGGGGATTCAGAAACGAAAACTGACCTCGTCATMAAACTTAGCGCTTGTCGTGCTTCACTTGTCGGTCGCACKCATCATTGGGTTCATAACCTGTGAAATGTTGGATCGCTCCTTACTGTACGATAAACGGGTGTTTACAATAAAGAGTGAGGTTATTCACTAGCTACTCGTGATTGTTGTTGTTCCACGTATTCATCCTCACAGTACGAAGTACTTTCATAAGGTAGACTACGTACGTACCGGACTGGCCGGTATGGTAGTTSGTGCTGTTGGAATGGAGAAAATGGAAAATAAAACGGTACGTACGTATGTACCGTACCTAGTGTGGAGATGAAAGAGGAGGAAGAAGAATGCGCGAACCAGATCGTTTTAATTTTTGTCCTATTTCACCGTTGAGATCACCGGTGAATGATCGGAAGTTCAATTTACTAAAGCCCAATTTAGAAAATGATWRGCGGAATCGTGTTATACCTTCACCACGATTCAGATTCTGAATAAAAACAGCCCATCGCGACAGAATTCTTCTACGTAAGGCAWGTTTACGGAAATCATGGTAGGAGTAYGTACGAGGGTGTACGCCGACGATTTTTTTCTTTCGTGTCAGCAAATCCTTTTAAGAAGTACGGTAGTACAGTGTGTAAAATTAGTGCCTACTACGAAGTGGAGTATTTTTACTCAGTGGATCTCAATCGTAAGTACGAATGAAAAATGACTCTARWAWTTGTMAAGTTAGCTGAWATAGTCACCGACCGACRACGGTTGCGTGGGCTGAAATGTAAAATACAGTACCGGTACTACGCATGTGATCGTAGAAGAATGGAAAGAGCGAGGGACCTTTACGAAAAATACATACAGTTTCCCTGTACGGTAAGCTCGTACTCGTCGGCTTCGTTCCGCACTACGGTACTAACTCGTACCTCGGTCGGACAGTTGCATTCCGTACACCAATAATCAATTACGAATGTCAGGAAGAAGTACAWGTCTTACTTCCAGTTACGCAAAGCCTACTTTCACGGCTGTACGATATGGTACTCGTACTACTGCTGATGAACGCCCATTATTTCGATTCCCTTCACAACACCGAGTCTTTTCGCACTAATTTTGTGATTTTGCTCTATTCCATGTTGTTTCTCTCGTTCGTGGAAGATTTTGTTACAAGCCCAACTTCCCGGAAAGTAATTTCAAACGTTTCTTTTCTTGCTGGAAAATATCCTTTGTTATTTTTGTTCCCAACAGGTCTGAGAATTCAGCTCTTCGTATCCGATAGCTCAAATAAAGTGCTCAGTTATGTCGAGCCAAAAATGTGATGCTCCCTTCACTACGCGTAGTAGTCTCGAAAGTGACGAAACTATCGCACTGGTAGCTCTCCAAGCTCTCCAAAAACAATCTGGGATGATGTTGGACGAGAACGAAATGTCCAAGTCAATCCCTACTTCAGAATTAGTGCCTCTTCCAAGTATGGATTCGGCAGCTCGTGTTGTTTCCACGCAAACCAATGATTCTGCTGATGAATCAAAGTCACTCCCTCCCCTTCCATCTCAAGCAGAGGAGAAAGAATCAACGATGCCGGCCTCAAAATCTCCAAGCGCCGTCACTGTCCTTAAGTCGCTAGATGCTGATCCAAGTGCAGACAAACCTCCTTTGTCGACCTCGGTCCAATCTTTGCCAGCATCCAGCATAACTCCCGATAACGATATTGATTCAAAGAAAGGAAATGAAGACCCCCTCAAGCCAGCTGATTTYTCGGCAATTCTTTCCGATCCAGAAGGATGGTTGCAACAAACAGAAAACTCTTTTGCCAATCTACCTCCCATCGATCACAGTCCAATAGGGCACAGTAATGTCGTTGTGAAACCAAATGATGTATTGTGTGGAAGGGGTGGAGAAACAAATCACCACCCTGGTAATGTCCAATATCGATCTCTTGTCAAGGCCTACCAAAAGCTCTATTTACTAGCAAAGCGTCGCGATAAACCAAAAATAGCTCAATGCATCGTTGTGAGTATACGGGGAGTGAACGGCCGTTTCCTCAAGCGGATGAAAAATCCGAAGAAAGTAGGAGGCTGTTATTGGGTTGATGTGGGAAATGTGAAGGCTAGAGAGAAAACGTCTCAAGCCCTGCGGGAAGGTGCGCCTGATCTACGAGAAACTGTGAATAATTCTACTCRTGCGACGACAAGTACTACCGATCATAGAAGAAATCATGGTATGTTGCCGACAGAACGGGAAGAAACAACTTCTGTTTCTCTAACGCCGATGGCATCAAGGCCGCCAAGGCAACTGGAGAAGTTGATGGGATGGAGYAATAGTATAAATGCAAATAAACCCGCGTCTCCTTTATCTCCGACCAATTCATCATCGGAGACTGACACGACTGCGGTTTGTGAAAAGGCTTTCGCTGCTGGAACCAAAAGGTTGATGCAGCATCCAGCATTTCATACTCTCGACCCAGTCCTACAGCAGCAAGCTGTGCTATATGAATTTGAGCTTGCCCAATCAGCARCTTCTGCTACGGCTGCGAAAGAAGCAGCTTCAAAAGCTTTATTGCCRCCCACAATACAAGGCACAACCTCGCCGATTTATCCACAGGAAATCCCTCCCCATGAACTTCCGTACTACGCGCACAATTATTTCCCACACCATTTTAATTATTATCCTGGCGAAGGCTTATTGGACAGTCACAAAGCCTCTGACATTGCTACAGGGAAAACACCGGCGACGATTACTTCAGGTGACATTCCTTACCCTCCTAAATGTCGTGCTAATGTCGAATTTTATTTGCATCTCCAATCCTTTTTCRACAAGGCCGCAGCGAGCTCCGGTGATCATTCAATGATTGCTAGAATGAATAACAAAGAAAACGGCACAGCTCATAYTTTGACCAATGATCACAAACGAAACATGAACAAGCGATCAGCTCCTTCTGCACCCTCTGTGATCACGTCGATGGATACAGCCCCTTCTGCGAAATGCTCATCACATTCGAGCAGTCCACCGACCGTCGTTTCTGATACAGGTAGCGAAAGATCGTCATCGTCGTCATTAGCATCATCATGTTCCTCGTCGTCGGCAAAGATCACGACTACAGTGGAAAATAAGAAGGAAATTATTYCATCTTCAGTTTCACGTCGGGGATCTCGAGTCAAACGATTGAAGTTACGYATGCAAAGTGATTGCAAGTCAGAATAAATGAACTCATCACAATCTGCGTTATTTTTCTTGGGAAGCTAGTCAGGGTAGCAAGAAGTACAAGAAACGTATTGCGAGAGGTCGACAAGCCGCTAAGTCAAGAGCACATGCAAAATTGGGAATTTAATATATTTTACATCTTTTYACGTGTTGTATATTTCATTGCACTAGCTAAAAATAAAAACGATCCGAATGGGTTCGACCTAAAAAGATTACTTTTCACTAGTATTATTATTACATTGTAACTTTCCTCACCTAACATTTCTTGTTTTGATAAAAAATCAACTCAATTGCTACTTTACGAACCTTATAAAAATAATGTCCTGGCATCCAACAATGCCYCAGGGGTGGGTCCAAATGCTGCTAAAGACTGCTAACTAATTGCATCATGGGAGCAGCCGATGCTGATACTGGAAAAATCCCATTGTGTTGTTATCATTCATTTTACTAACAGCAGGAAAAGGTACAAACTCCTGCTAGTAGTACTGTGCAATRAAYAATTAGCATATGATGGTGAAGTAATCACTAATATCTTTTTTAAGCTCAGAAATCAAGAACCCTTTCAAAACATTGATACCAGAAACGTTTGTTAGTACCCTGGCAACAGAATTTAGAACTGTAGTTTTGGATTGTAAATTTATGTTTTTGTTTTATAAAACTGATTCACATTCGTCATGTATGTATTACTACCTTGTCACACCCATTTCATGATAAGTTTGCCTACTAGTATTCTAACTCAAAGTACTAACAACTCTCCACTCCAAAYAAGAATCAACAATTCTGCACTACAAAGAAGAAACTGGTGATATAGTTGGCTAAACTCTGTTTTTACAACCTGCATGCATAGGCCAGCTTGCATTCAGGGGTATGATACTTATCTACTAATACAATATTGTCACAAAAAAATATTGCAACCTATCACATGACCTAGCATCCCTATTTTATAGATTAGTATGCGCCCCCTTTTTCCACACACTCCATGTATATGATTTATGTTCTTACATTGGTCACATTTCTGCCAACAACAATCATGAGAGGTTGGGAATAGGAATCAGGAAGATGTAACAGGTTGTGATTGGCTGTGACAATGTCACACCATCTTCAGGCACAAATCYAAGACTACTAGTACCAGATTGTGAAACATTCCATTTTTTCTTAATTTTCAACCATTTTGTTACCAGCAACTCCCAACTCCATCATTGACAGCCTCTGCAACAAAATTTGGCCAACATCAAATGGGACAACTACTAMTACACCAATCAGGAGTCATTGTCATGATTGATCATTCCAAAGTCAAACTGGTTATTTTTACATGAAAGAGAATCCCATTGCCGAAGTGCAAAGCTTGATAAATTATGRCATAAGTCAATACATAACCATCAAAACAGAAGTGGTGGGCAAAACCCCAAGATTAGCCAAAGAAACATATTTAGTGTTGTGAACTAGCAGAGATTCATCAAGCACCAGAAGGCAGCTTCTACTCCTTGTAGTTGCTGCAGGGAAGGATAGRGCTCCTGGAGGAGCATGAGTGGGTTAGGGCAGATGAACTAAGGTATGCTGGAATTGTTTAAAGTACTATTGCTGTCTCTTTTTGTTGGAKTATGTATTAAAGACCAACATATCTTGAGTGATGCTCTCTAGTGGTTGTTTGCAACAATGAGAAGTTGAAAAGGGGAAGAAGTACTGTGCAATTAGATTGGTACTATTGGTACTACTAGTGGAAATAGTAGCAACATCTTCAATGCCCCCTTTTTTTAATAAACTCTGATGTAGTATGAGAAGGAAGTTTGGTGGACATTGGATAGAAAAGCTTCAGGATCAGGGGGGGACAGAATGGCTTCAGTTGGACAAGTTTGGGGTGAAGAGAAAAATGTGTCTGACTCTCTATATTAACCATGATTGGTGTAAGAAGGCCTGTTTTTGGAGAACAGTGTGGCCATGATCAAAGAAGGGGGCTCATAKTACAACCATGGGGAATAGGAATCTGAGTTTTGATCTGGATCTAAGATYCAATGCTGGTAAATGTGGTTCATAAAAGATCATGGTGCCAACTGATGGTGGTCTGATAGTAGTGTTTTGCCATCTTCTGGATTAACACAGCATGCATRAAAGTATTCTGCATACTAGCTGGGCAAAGTTCCAGTGGGAATAGTTAGGAATCCAATAGTTACYATTACCTTCCTCAAAGATAAGTATGATTCCAATGCCAAGAAAGTYAACTGGCATGAGAAAGAGTGGAGAATATGCTGGATACTGTCATTCTGGTGGAAACATAGACAGCATGAGTCATGAATCTGATACTTCTGTTGTTTGAGAATTGTACCACAGTCAATTGACATGATGTCATTACAGAATTTTGTGACAAGGACATTCCTATCAAGGCAGCAGATAGCAATATAGAGAAACTTCCACAAAGCTATAATCTTGAGGATATTTCTTCTCCACTTAATGTTACCTGTGGCTGTCCAATATTACAAGTAACACTGATCATGTTACYAGAAATTTAGCATTCAGGAAAAGCATGGTCAATAGAATGTCAAAATCACTARAGTGACATGTTCCTCACCATCATACTTTCATCTCTGTTACCAGAAACACAATTCAGTATAGACAGATAATATAGTAATAAACTTCAAATTTCCACTTMAATTGCAACATATCAAGGCWTGCAAATATGTTGAAGAACAGTGCTTACACCACCCAAAGTACCAGTACCAGATTCAAGTGCAATTACACTTTACAACTCAGGCTCAGGTATCAGTGGTTCCTACACATATGATAGTAGACARAGCTAACCCCAAATATGACAACAAACAATCTACCAATAAGTGTTTTGTATCAAATCCTCCATAAAAGTTTTGGTATGTTGTCATCCAAGGAGAGACAAATAATATGGATGCTATCAAAAATACATCATGTACTGGAAGCTTGAAAAATATCAGACACTACTACTACTATGCAAAGTTGCATACTCCAAGAAGAGACAACACATGCCATAGCCTTCTCTGGCCCCTGCTATTAATAACAATTGAACCCTCCAAACCACTATGACACAGTTTTTCAACTATTCAACCAACCAGCCCACCCAGCTCAATGGTTATGCCTCCATCACATCTCCTTGGACGGAGGTTCTCCCAAGAAGTTGGTTCTGGCCAAYATAGTGCCTCTTCTAGTTCATGAGATCAAACATAAGTTTAGAGGTACTTTTTACTACTTTGCAAAGTTGAGTTTTCAAAATGATAGGAAACAGGGAAATGCAGAGCTAGGTTGTTGCTGCTTTTTCTTTGACACTTAAAAGAGATATACATTATATGTCTGATTGATTTTGTAAAAAGGAGAGACTCCAAGGGAAGATTGGAAATTGCTGTAATAAGTACTAGTAAATACAAGATCTCAAGGCAACCATGAGGAAAAATGAATAGCAGTTCATCTGTTTTCTATCAGGGACTGGTGGTGGTGGTACTAGAAAGAAATCCATAGTTCTAATTTTTCATGTTGGTAGACCTATCATGATTGACGACAACACATAGATTTTGAGAAATCAAAATCAAWTCATTGAGTCATTTGTTGTAGTACATTCAAGTCAATCAAACTGAAAAATGGGTATTTTGTTTGATGGATAGAGATGGGCCTTGAATAAGGAGACTCAAAAATACTGCAGCATCAGCTAAATTTTGATGTCCACAAGAACATGAGTTAAAAGTCGTTACCCATCAAACTCAAACAATTCACAAAGGAACACATTGACATCAATTCCAAATTGATATTGCCAACACAAGCAATTGGGTTAATGTTGTCCTTGTGCTTTCAGCACCACAAAAAAGGGTTAGAACTTTTACTATTGGTCTGTTTTGCAAGAGCTTGTCTTCTCCTTATAAAATACACCACCATCAACAACAGTACCCAACATACACAAGAAATCAAAAACATCACCATCAACAACAATACCCAAAATTCACAAGAAATCAATGAATTCCTCCATTCCTATTTCAGAAACAACAAACAGCCATAGTGCATTCATTGATTGGCTTCTAGTAGTACATTCTTTTCAGAGCAGTACTTTCCACCTTACTGACACCAACTTAGTTTTTGCACTGTAGAAACTATTTGTATTATGGAGCCAATCATCCATGGAAAATGTATCTGTGTTACTGCTACATATATCAGATCCCAACAAAACCTACTAGTACAAGTCACTTAGTACAAATGTTCTCCCTGTGTTGAATTGTGTTCACAAGCTGGAGGACACCCTCTGCCAATGTCTTGTTGGTCTGAAGAAGCATTTTTGGCCAATTGTAAACCAAAATGAATTCCATTTTTATGGATCTGATGTATTGTCAAGAAACAGTTTTTTCAAAAGTTGAATTGTATAGAGTTGGTGACCAAATGTATGTACCAGTTGTACATTTTGGGCCCTTATTTTGAGTGTAATGACTACTTTGACTAAAAACTGGCTTGTACTGCAGTTTACAGCCGGCATGTGCTGAATTTTTGAATCCCACCAGTCATGCAACTAAAATAGTTTTGTTCACAAGTGCGCTGTAGTGCTAGTAGAAGTCAAAATTTTCTAACTGTTTCATGTGCAATGGACCAACACTGAAGACAGAAGTACAACCACAATCAATAGTTTTGCAAGCAACAAACAATCAGCACAATACAGTTCCGAATCCAATGATGATGATGACAACAACTGGGACTACTGGGCCACAAAAGATGGTGTTGATACACAAATTCACCCACATTCATCTGAGGTGATGACAGTGGCATATGCGTCACACATGGATGACAATACCAATGATAGTGCACTGAAGAAGAGCAGATTGATGAATGGACTGGTCAAATTGTTGAAACAAAGACACCAGTATGTTTCGAAACACACATTCCAGTATTGTATGAGAAGCCTCCCCTAAGTGAACTCACTTGTGTGCAAAATGTGAATGAACTCGTAACCCCTGAACACAAAGGGCAATACAGAGAGTTGGTAAAAGCCCTGGATCTTGCGTACACTGACATACAAGCTCTACGATAAGGGGTGGTAACAGTGTTTGAGTACTACAGCCAAAAAGCCAAGCAMATGTTTACCCAGCTAGTAGCCAATAACAAGAAAGCTAGAGTAAATGAGAACTGGATACTACTGGACAGTGAATCATTGTGCAATTTGATAAACAATCCAAGACTGGTGAAGAACATTAGGTGCGCTCCAAATGGATGCACCATGATCATCTACTGTAATTGCAGCACAGCTCACACCAACCAAAGTGCTGACCTACCAGGTTATGGAGAGGTATTGTTCTACAAAGATGGAATAGCTAGTGTGTTATCCCTAGCCCTCATATCCGACAAATACAGGGTGACAATGGACACTGCAATCAACAACGCAATGTACATACACCGYGAAGATGGATCTACACAACATTTTGGAAGGTCCAACTGTGGTTTGTACTACTATGACACAAGCAACCAGGACRAGGGCAACATTTTGACAATCATGTCAGTGGAAGGTAACAAACAGCAACTCTCAGATCTTGATTGTAGAAGAGCTGATAAAGCTCAAAAGCTTCAGGAAACACTTGGATCCCCACAACAAAAGACATGCTTCACATGCTTGATAAGAAACTTTTGGCAAATTCCACAGTCACACGACAAGATGTTCAGAAGGCGGAGGCTACATATGGTAAGCACACCAGTTTAGTGAAAGGAAAGCAGACCTGGAGCTCAGCAGACCATATGCAAGAGGATGTAAGGTAAATTCTGGGATGCTACCCTCCATGTGGGATGTACGGTAAATTCTGGGATGTTACTACCCTCCATGTGGACATTATGAGCGTTAATAGAATRAGGTTCTTTCACCCAATATCACGCCACACAATATCACACCATTTAAGGTTCTGTACCACACAAGCAATTACCAACRCAGGGCGATCTCCACTGCTGGACTGTGTTAAGGCAATGGCAGGACAATACTGAACCAGGGGTTTCATCATAACACTGGTCTATGGCGACAACCAGTTTGAATGCCTCAGGGATGATTTACTTAAGCTTRAGCCACCAATACAGCTACACTGTTGTTGCGGCTTGGCAACATGATCCAACCACCATTGAGTGCAATATTTGCACAATGATAGAATACATTAGATGCTATTTCTACCATATCCCCTTTAAGAAGCTACCAAAGCATTGYGTGATGGAGCTTGTGTATGCAGTGGTGACATACTGGCTCAACTGCAGAACCRCAGGAGTATGCAAGACACTACTAGTACCAGCCAGGGAGGCAATGACAGGTACACCCCTTGATGCCAAGGAGTGCAGGTTTCAATTCATGGAGCCAATCCTCCTTTCACATGAGGACRACACCGATAATTCAATGCCSCCAAGAGCTGTAGACACACTGTATCTACAGCCTACAGGAAGCCTCACTGGTGGGTACTGRGCCTACAACATGAACACAGGAAAAGGAATTCACAGTAAGAGCAGTACAGCAACACCAATCAGTGATGCCATTATCCACCAAGTGGAGGCAACAGCCACTGCCCAAAAGCTTGATSGAGGAATGATGTTCAGTGACATTCAAGGCAAATCCACCATACTTGACCTAAGCACAGAACAGGAAAATAGAGATGACAACAATGCTCCTGATGCATCCTATACCCTGGTGACCAGTGCAAGCAACAAGGACAAATCAATTGTCTCAGTGGATGAGGAGGCTTTGGAAGTAAACCAGATAGACAAAAATTGGCAAGTTGATGTTTGATGTGCCAATACATGTTTCTGGTTTCATCCCAGCCAAGGACAAGAGGAAGGAAMAGAGGATCAACCAAGTAACTCATTACTCTCTTTAGTTTCTTCCAATCATTGATGTCTGGGTTTGAGATTCTAKTGCACAAGAAGGTGACTGCAGTTTGGATATCCAGCCTCATACACTTTGCCATGTAGAGTAGTTTTGCCACATAATGGTAGTATACTGGCATCCTTCTCACTCAAKTTTGTTGCATCATTGTTGACTTAAAAAAGTATGTAACAATATGGGCAGTCACACTGGGGGAATGACGATGACCCTAGAGACCCCCGCTGCAATCACAACACCATGCACCAAGCAAAAATTGAATACTAAAAGTTCAACAGAGACAGAAGTGGTGGGGGTAGATGACAACATGACCTTCATATTGTGGGCACATTGCTTCTTATTGGCACAAAAGCAACACATGACTGATAATGCCAGAGATGCAGAAGCCGATAGTACATCAAAGGAGAAGCTAATGAACAACAACATCCTGTATCAGGACAATGAGAGCGCMATCAAATTGGAAAAGAATAGTCGTACATCCAGTACAAAATGGACCAAGCACATTAACATCCAATACTTCATTGTCACCGACAGGGTAAAGAAGGGTGAGGTTACAATTGTTGAATACTGTCATACTAATCACAGACTATTTTACCAAACTGCTTCAGGGAGCAAAGTTTAAGAAGTTTAGTAGGAACACTATCCAAGGAGTTAGTGAAGCAGACTATTTGCATTACAAGCAGTCCTGCCAGGCAGGGCATTCACTACATAGTAAGCATGATCAAAGAGGCATCGCTGTACCTGCCATGGAATAAGAAAGAGGAGTACTCCTATCACCACCAGTAATAAGGAGTGTGGTGTTGACAGCAAACAGACTTTGGGTGAATGCACGTGAATCTGTTCAAAACATTATTTTTGTCCAAATCACAATTTATTGCCAAGGTGCACAAATTGTGGTCTATTTGTAAGAAAAGGATAATTCMTATGATCCCATGGAATGTTTACAGGACCCAGAGTATTCTCATTCTTCATTAATTTATCTAGTCATTCTAGTCATTTCAATTACTCTCATAGACTTCATTTAGGCTCACATTCATACCGTACGATAAATCGTATTGAATCAACAGTACGTACGGTACGTATTTCCGTACGTACCGTACGAGAGTTGGAAAACAGTTCGTACGTTCTGATGAAAAAAAAAACGCAACAAATTTCAATTCAAATGAACAAGAGTTCACGCCGGGAGCTATCTTGAGAGGTAGAGGTAGCATAGCCCACTATTGACCTTTTTCCATCACTATTAAATGAAGCTGTCCTGTCCTGTCCTGTACAACAAGAGGGTACGATTCTTGGACAATTCGATACAAAAGAGAGACTCGAATTTTGAATTCAATTAGTTGAGGTCATCATTTTTTGTTCTTCGAAAAGGAAAAGCAACCAAATGTCATCTACGGATCCGAGCAAGTACCAAAAAGACGACTGTAGTGACAATGCACCGCTAACGACAACAACCTCGCCGACAASCTCGAATTCAACATGGAAACTTGAAGAAAGTTCAGTATGGTGGATAAGCAATTTTATCGAAGCTGGTAATTCATCTGGATGGATAAACAACCCCGGGAATGTATTGCTGCTCACTTCCGTACCATTTTTCGCGGGAGCTTATTTTGGTTATCGAATGCCGACTGAACGACTGGAAGACCTTATACAAGGGGGAACAAGTGGTTATAACAGCAGCGGAAAARCAGCTAGCAAACTACAGACCAGTGACAAAGACGCAATCAGAGCTGCCGCTGCTCGAACAGCTTCGAAGGCATTGCGAATAGCGACATTGGGAACAGTGGGAACGTTTGGATTTGTTGGGGCAATTGGATTTTACTTGAGTGGTTATAATTCTGTTGACGAAGCTGTCAAAGGAACATCGAGCCAAGCATCTTCCTGGGGGAAGTCGCTAGAACATCTGATGGGAGGTGATCAGGGTGTGAGCAAAACCCATCCCGAAGTTTTAGCTACCAAACATATGAAAGCAGATGAGGAACTGAGATATATTTATGACAAGTACATAAAGGAAGACGATTACGAAGATARTGAAAGCACGTCATGGCATGACTCTAGTGATACAAACAAGGAGGAAGATAAAGCACCTACTTTGTATGCGGTATATGAAAAATACTTCATGAAGAAGGACGACAAATGAACAGAACAAGAGCACTTTACAAATATTATACAGATGACTTTTGATGAAGGAGGCAATAATTCTGAAAAAATAATACGTCCACAACGATTTAATAGKTTCATATCTAGAACGGCTACAGATTCACTATTAGACTTTTGTTTGAAAGAGGTCAAAAAATCGTTTAACACGATTTCCACGCTGCTGCTTTGTTAGCTTCATTTCCATACCCCGATGCACGTAAGAAATAGTCTTCCGAGGTAATCTTGCACTTGATCCTCTGCGGTACACAGTCGGGATAATATAGCGACTCCACAAAGGATACCTGGCTCGGTCTCGTCTACGGTAGACCTTTCTTACAAATACAAGAACCTATTCATTTTTTGTTTCTGATCGTTGATACAGCACCAATTTTGTTTTTTTCGGGAAAGTCTCAAAGGCGAGAAGCTGTAAAGCATTAATTCCAAAAAAGAAATATGCTGCGGCGTTTGTCCAAACAATCTAACTGAAATTTCTAGTTTTGMAGGTGGGAAGATTCTCTGGCGTGGTGCTATTGCGAAACAAATTCAGAAGGACGRGGYCTACCTTTGTCTATTCGGATTACCACTAGGGTGTCGTCTCGAATCCCATCCATCCTCTCTCGCTGAATGCGAATATGATGGACGACTTGAACGATCAATATTGCGCATGTTGCGCCGATCATCATGAAATGGCCCATGTGGGCCTCTTCCCGTTGGCCCGTACTGATCTCGAAAGTTATAATCCCTGCYATGATCACCTCCTTGCCCTGGATATGGTCGAGATCCCCTTCGAAAATCTCCATGTGGAGGCCTATCGCGGGAATCTCGTCGTGAGTGAGGTGGGGGTCCATCTCCCATTCGATGAGGAAAAGGAGGACCTCCATCACGGTGGTTGKGGATGCGAAAATCGTTGCGATCGTAATCGTAACCATTTTCACGGAGAGACGGTGGACATCCGCTGCCATCCCTCTCTCCGCCTAGAAAACGATCACGATTGGCTTCTCTAGAGGGATTGTCATCGTAGTAAGCACCCTCACTGTCGTGGCGATCCCTAGATGACCGCTTGCGTGTGMTATGGTTACCGCCACGTCTATCTCTATCACTGCTTTCGTCTTTGGCTCCAGATGAAATTTTGTCGGATTGTGAATCGGATATGTCTCGTCGTGACTTGGTATAGGCTGTCGTGTCTGTCTGTCCTTTGACTTTTCCGTCCACCTCAGTCTTTTGATCCTCAATAGAAGGATCTACAATTCCCCACCACTTCAGGAKTTACAATAATTAAGTGAAGGCGTCAACACATCAAAAAATACAAACACGACAATGGTYCGRAAAAATCGATAAGAGGATTGACGCATAACCAGTACTCTGTTTGTAGATTCTGATAATTTGAAGAATCGATGCCATATGCAAATGAAATGTGCATCGCTTATTCGGTAAACAACGGATCGAACCTAGATTGTGATTGTGGAGTACGGGAGAACACTCGCGTGCACCAAATTAAACCGCATCAGAAGCCAAAAAAGAATAGAAACTTCCTGAAATGTTCGTAGTTTACTTACCGACAATGGCCACTGTTTTGCCCCTTGCGGGAAATCTTCTGGAAAAATAGGTATCTTTGGTTGCAAAACAATATTTCCGGTCTCTTCATCRGTGTCAAAAAAGTCGTATTGAAGGTTGTTGCCCGGCTTTAAATCTTTGTGTCGCAAGAAACTGGCAAACAAATCGACACCATTTCGTTCTGGTGGAACCGGGAAGGTTTCTTTGCACAAGTCTCGAAGACCATCCCAAACAAGTTTTCGCAATTTTTCTACTTCGGTAACTACTCTGGAGGACGGATGGTTTGTTGGACCTGGGTTCTGGATCAAATTAGCAGCATCGGATGGAGGAGGAGGAGTTGCGACCSGAGGAGCTGGAGACATCCTTTGCGGAGATTTGGGTCTTATTGTATTTGGTGGTCCTCGAGACGACGGCAATGGTCGTTGTTTGTCTTTTTTTATACTATGGACTATGATCGGCAGAGGTTTTTTCATCCCCGACAAAAGAGAAGGGGTTTCTTTCTTTGTTTTGCCATTCTCACTAGTTTGAGYCTTTTCGCCATCTTTTACGCTAGATTTTTTTGGTATTGTGAGAGTTTTCTTTGCCTTTTTGGGTATCGTTTGTTCCGTCTTCGATGCTTTGGTGGGACTTGGTGCTTTCCGCGTTGATTTTTGGGCCTCATCTTCCGCCTTTGCCTTGATCCGTTTCTGTTCCGAAGCTTCCGCCGTTTTAGCAGCCCGTCGCTTCAATCGATTTATCATGCCTAGGGCCTGATTGGCAGATTTGTCCCGGTCACTACTCTCGCCATGGTCTTGGATAGCTAGCTGCCTCCGCCGGGTCGACATATTGCTGATCTCAAACTATTCTTCCTGTCACAGAGCACTTGTTTTGAATACTGGGTGAGGCCATAAAAACAGTTGCCTTATTTGTTAGTAATTGGTGCTCTTAATGTCTATCATCCACAATGCTGTTGACCTTATTGCGTATTGAGGATGGAGATGCAACCGCTGGAGCCAACTTTACTAACGTACKGTATCGGATGCAATCAAAACATTCGAAAACATGCAGGATGATACCGTAACGTAATCCTGCTGTGATGTACCGTACTGTACCGTACAACCAGTATTTTCTACTACTGTACAAAACACTACAAGACGACTTCTTTTGTATGGCTGACCCCTGCCTTACCGTAGCCTACTGTACGTTACGTACGGAATGGCAAAGTACTGTAATCGAAGCAAGGGTCTATTATTTCATATTTTGACCCCCGTGACTCGAAGCACTGCTACTAAAATTAACACCCCGTCCTCTGATCTTGGTGGCACGTGCTGTCCCTATCCAAAAGAAAATTCGAGGGGCACCATTGATACAGAGGATGCTGATACAGAGGATGCTTGTACAGAGGCTTGCTGATGCAGAGGCTTGCTGATACAGAGGATGCTGATATGGAGGCTTGCTGATAGTAAGGAGGCTCCCTGATACAGAGGAGGATGCTGATACAGGAGAGGAGGACGAGTTGCTGATATGGTGGATGCTTGTTGCTGATACAGAGGAGGCCAATACAGAGGCTCACTGATACAGAGGATGGTGATAGTACAGAGGATGCTGATACAACAAGTTGCTGTTACGGAGAATGCTAATACAGAGGTTTGCTGATAAGGAGGCTCACTGATACTACAAAGGCTTGCTGATACAAGTCACTGATACGGAGGATGCTGATATAGAGGATGCTGATACAAGTCACTAATACAGATGAAGACACTGATATGGAGGACGCTGATACAGAGGAAGACAACACTCCTGATATGGAGGACGCTGACACGGAGGACAATGATGACAAAGGACACTTACAGCTCTTCAAAGGAGGCCCCCTATTC
>CAACVS010000026.1:232290-284438 GCA_900660405.1 Pseudo-nitzschia multistriata | reverse complement strand
TAGTAGTGCTAGGGATTTTAATTTTTTTCTTAATTTTGCTGCTGCATCATGACCCTGCACCAAATATATCCTCATCAACAGGTGGAAGAGACTACTAATTTCTTTCAAAYTGAAACACCACAAATTCTTCTTTTTGTTTTACTAGTACTAGTAGTACTATAGCATGTGGTGGTGATGGCAAGCATGGGGTGCTTCTTCTACTTTGTCTTTGTTCAAGATCTCTGACACTGGAACAGTTGGCATCATGACTACTACTACAATACTTGTCCTACTAATACAACAGTACAGAAGTAAGTTTTGATGGTATTTGTTCTTGTTCTTGTCTCGAACAAATCAATGATTAAGATACTTGATGCTGTGAGTGCAAATTGACCTAAAGTTACTTCCAAACTAAGTTTTTTAGAAAAAGAGTTTCGTGACAGTCCACTCCGTTTTAGTWGTACAACGTTGTAGAATGGAAGGAAAAACYATGGAGATAAAGAGCATCAATAATCGATTCTGAGTATCGAAAGTAGATTGTGTTCAATGATATGTATGTAGATAAATACTTATTTGCATGATATATGGCTTAAATTAGGTGACGTCTAGTTCAGCGACTCTGTGTGAGGCTGACCGACTGTCCCTATAGATGATGGTATTCTTCCAGGTGAACTTGCAAAAGTTCGACTTTTTTGCAAGATGAGAAAAGCAAAGTTTGGCATTTTTTATACTCCCTTGCTTTTACATGACATCTTCTTCTTAACATTCTCCTTGTTTCCTTTTGTTGCATACTTCAACATTTTCATGTCCCATACAAATCCAATGGCTTCGAGAGCTTGTTTTCTATCCTCGGTCATACAATGAGGCTTGCCATCTAATTTGTTTTTCCATTGACGTCGTTGTCGCTTAACCCATATCGCCAATTGATGRTTGTCTYTATACCGACTAGGCACGTTACAATGACCGAATCTTTTCTTAAATTGCGCGAGTTCTTGCAGYCTTTCGGACCAAACAGCCTTGTGAGAATCCCAGATGAAGCCAATGTCCTCCAGGGCATYGACCCTTTCGTCCGTTAGAGTGGAGCGATTGCCTTTAAGCTTCAGCTTGTACTGATAACGCTGGCGTTTTGTCCATTGCGCTAGGGCTGGATTATCCGGGTAGCAATTTGGAACCAAACAATGACCTTTTTTCTTTCGGAATTCGATTAACTCTTCAAACTTCTCGGTCCAACTTTCGGCTTGATACGCGCGAAATCTTACCTCTGTCGATGATTTGTCGGTGCCTAGTTCCAAGTGTGTCTTCGAAGAGTCCAAAATATTCTTGGAGATGTCTCGGGAAGGGTCGGAAGATGGGTTCGAATCCAAWAGATTTCCACCATCAAAAAAAGCGTCAGATTCTGCGCCCGTGAGCTCGGTGTCATCTGCAGTTCCCTTGCTTGTAGAAATGCCAGAGGAAGGTTCAAGGCCATTGTCGCGGGCTATTAAGACTGCTATTTCCTTGTCCATGATATCGTTACGATCGTCCGTGTTTTCTATTACACTTTTGGAATCTTCTCCGTCGAAGTTCACAAAAGCACTAATMATTTCTTTCCTAATATTCTCGTTCTCGTCAACCTTGTCTTCTGGATTGATACTCGTAYTTGGATTGGCAATGACACCCGTGACGGAATCTTCGTCAAAAGATGTATCTTCGTGATAGGATTCTTGAAAGTCACGGCCSAGACAAAAGATATCGTCAGTCAACACCTTTGCTTGAGGTTTATTCAAAGCGATATCAGCCCGTACAAAACCCGGTTGGTCGATCTGTTGTCTTTGGCCATGGTAAGTTTGTTGCTGCATCTTTTTATGTTGTGCAGCATGGATTGATTCAGGTAAGAAGGAAGGGGGATGGCACGCCTGCACCGATTGCTGTTTCTGGGCCTGCAGCTGATATGGTTGCTKGTTATGATAATGTTGCCCTTGAGACGACATGTAAGGATCAAAGGTCGTCTCTCCAAACTGATTWAATTGAGGCATCAAAGTTCCGGAAGGTGGCTTCCGTGTGGACATGGGTAACCTAGATGCCTTGTTACGAAACGCTTSTGGAGCATTGTACAGAGCCCCCCCGTTTCGTGTTTTGAGGGGTAAAGGTTCCATATACCGCGACTGTACTTCATGRCTGCTGTGATCATGGCTCTCTCTGGAAGCCGCTATGTTTCCCAAGAATTTCAGAACCGGACTAGGGTCTTTGTCCGCCGACCCAAGAAATTCGCTATATTCGTTCTGACTGGCAGCAGAGAATTCAGATGTCTTTGTTGTGTCCGCGTCATCGTGCGGAGTAGTCATCCAGTCTCGAATGTATGCGGTCCCATCTTTCCACCATTCACATGCATGAAAGGGTACGTTGCGGCTAGCTGGAGTACTCGTGTCTACGTCGTCATCGCTGTCATTAACATCAGTAGTTACAGTAACGTTCACAATGTCGTCGTCGTAATCGGTCTTGATTAAATACGAGCCAATAATCGGTAGTGACAGGGATGRKTTGCTAGAGCCTTTCACTCTTTTCTTGGGTCTTGTGCTGTCAACATGTCCAGCACCGCCCGCATCAGTATAAAGGCTTGGGTCACTTCTYTTGGAGGATTTGTTGTRAGTTTCTGTACAATCGTCTACAGCTGTGATTTTGGCAAGGTCTTGTCTAAATCCGCTATAGGTGCTGTCCTCCATGGTTCGGTGATGAYCTTCTAGTTTATAGGGTTCCCGTGACGTGTTCGAGGGGAACGGYGCCATAGAGTGATGCTTGTCAAAAGAAAAGTGAAGCGATAAGAATGAAGTGCAGCACCGAGCTGAGTTCTACCTGTGAACTTTCAATACCAAACGAGTAACAGAGAACAATTGTTGAGCGTTTGCCAAAGTTTCGAAATCTGATTCGTTCGAAAATGTTTTACATACTCTCTAGGTTGAAACGATAGAGTATTTCTTACTTCTTGTCCAACAAAAAAAGCTCTTCCTATCGCTTGTGCAACGGATGAGGATCTATTCTACCTGATACGTTGGAACGTCACAACTCAGATCTGGAGTTTAGAGGCTCTTGTCTATTSACGATGATAATACGAATAGAGTTTGTCAGCCCTTGTGTGAGATTGATTTTCACGCGATGAAAATCCGTCTTCGCTTYTTAATTATGAAGAATCGGTGCGTGCAAGTAACTAATACGATTCTTTTTCCTCGTGCGGATTAATCCTTTTGGATTCTCGCCGACAAAGGTTGGTTCCGTTACGTTGCGCATACATGGCAGTTGATTTTTAAASTACGAGTATTTCTACTGGTTGGTATGTCCGTAGAGAAACGTAGGTTACTATTGCTGTTAGTCGTCCTGCTACATACGGTACTCGCAGTTTACGCAATTTAGTTTACAGAATGTCATTTTTTTGAGGGGTTTAGTCAGCGTCAGAAAGAAAAGCGGGAAGAGGAAGTTTGGATGACTTTTTCTTGGCTGAATGACCATTCTGCAAGGATCCGTTATCAAAGTTTGGTCCGGTGAATATGAGACCCTTAAATATTAATAGTGAGTTCAAGTCATTAATCCCACTAAATGAAACGTGCCAAATATACCCCGCACGCGATGCTATCATAAGGTTCCACGTTCAAGAACACGGAAGTCCTTCATCAGAYTTATCACAAGAAACACACGATTGATCTTGCTCAGAATCCAACTAGCTCACCAATATACCTTTTAAATAAATTGAGTGGTACAGTAAAGTACAGTACTCGTACTTTATGGTACCTGGTACTTTAAAAATTTCTTCGCCCGGGCTCTTAWAAGAATTATTCTCTACCTAAAATTGAGGAAGACTTCTGAGACAATRACTCCTTTTGTAAGACCCGATTTTTCGGGTTACTAGCCCATTATTAAACACATTAACCGTGATTTTACTAGTAATAATTTTTTCTGTTGGAGTAGAATGACATTGAGGTCTGTAGGCCCTGGTAGGATTTTACGGTTTACCTGCGTAGTCATACGACACTACCGGTAGAGAGCCTATCTGCATTTAACAGGTCGTCATTTCACACCCGTGACCGGCACGAACGGTACGAGTACGTACCCTACCTTACTCTCGCGCCAGAATCAGTTTTTGAGCTATTTCACATGTTACTATGAATAGTGGATATCATACATATGATACTGTATGTCAAACGGTATTTTAGATTCAAACCTACTCTTCCAATAATGCACAGTACGGTACGTAGTACCAGACTACTGTACTATTACAAGAACCACCAGTAATCCCTAACCAAACTGTAATTACTTGACCACCAGTACACAAAGAAAATGTTACTAAAATATCAACCCTGTAGACCACAGTACATAATCTATGTACTAGTAGGTCTTATAAGACAGCAGTGCTTGGCAGCAAGACTGCTCCTCCTGCTGGAGTGCTGGTGGAGTATCAGAGTGATTGTTGATGAGAAATGCTCACACAATCGCGCACAAGGCAAATTCTATGAAAAAAACACAAGTCAGGAGAGTAATCCTTGCCAATCACATCCATAACAACACTGATACCAACACTCCTGYYRKCWRSTATTAAGATGGTCTTCCTCTTGTTGAGGATAGCAAAACACTCACAATTAACATATACACGGTACTATTTTTATGCTTTTTAGCCATTGCAGCTCCTTGAGACAAAGATATGGCTTGATTGAGCTTCATGTTGAAMTTAGCTTCAACAGCTATTTTGCTGTTCTTGATATCATTCATTTGAWTAGCAGTTGTGAATASCTTGGAGAACATTGCAGTATTCCATTGCAACTGAGTCGTTCTAAAGCTGCCAACTCCAAGACCCCCACCAGCAGCTGCTGATTGAAGGAGGTAGTCAGGATCAGCTAGCTCATTGAAGTGTACTTRGCCTCCTATTTCATTAGCAATGATGATCTCCACTCTTTCAATGGGCTTTATATTATCATCATCCATGCTTCTATTAGTACCTCCTCTGTGCTGGAAGCTGAGCTGTACATAGTAGTAAGAAGCAACAACATCTCTCTTCATATCATCTGACAACAAGCCACTGGGTTCCATTGCTGGCTCAAAGCAAGCCCAAAGCAACACCTTGCTGAGGATTGCTGCTACTTGATCCCCAAAGACATTAGCAATTGCTGGTGTTACTGCAGAGGTGATCCACTGGTCTGTTACTCCAGTCCCCTCAACTGGTTTGTAGTAGTAACAGACGCCTCCAAAACAAAGCTTCAATGCAAGAACATCAATATCAGGCCATGGCAGCTGTGTGTCAGTGTATCTATCTTGCTGATGCCTAGATTTCCATCTTGCTCAATAATCAACATCATCCCTTGTTGAACAACCACACTGTCTGACATASGTTCTTGCAATCTTTCTAATGGAATGAGTACCAAGAAGCTTTCCTTTGACCTYGGCTCTTTCAGCAACAAAGACCTCATTCTTAAACACATAGTGGGTGCTTTATAAAATTATAATAGTTGTTCTTGCCCTTAACTTCCTTGTCCATAGCTGCCAGCACAGTAAAGCATTGATTGGCAACACCTTCAACAAACAACCACTGACTAGACTAGATGACTCAGTGCTTGATCTGCAACAATTCTCCAGGAATAGAGCAACAAGGCCAAATRCCACCCAAGACCTGTGATCTATTGATCAAAGAAAAATCTGTTTAGGACAGTCTCTTTCTTTGTGAACGTTCTATCACCACTTCATCTTTGCTGTAAGGAACCTGGGGAATTCAGTAGTAGTAGTAGATACCTCCAAGCTGTGTTTTCCTACATGAGAAGTCTCATCATTGCGCCCAATTAGATGGAACTGGAACTTGATCATTGCTAGATATCRAAGTCAATTGATCAGGGTTCCATGTTTGCCCATTTAGTCAAGTGTTTGGAGGAACTMATTTTTGGTCAGGGGCCTATCCATGCTGTTCTCGATTCCAAGTCCTCTTGTTTCCTTCTTGGTGATAGTAACAGCTGCAATTAGATTGTTCACTTCCTGTGACTTGGTAGGATTGCCACTTGCAATGCCAGCAACAACAGTCCACTAATGTAGCTTGTTTGGCATGAATTATGATAGTGCCTTYTTATAGTAGACCAATGAAGAAGCTCTTCCTTCAGTAGGATTATCATYCGCATCCAGATCATTGCATCCATAAACTTTCGTTGCAAAGAACTTGWACTAGATATTGATCGGCTTTAGATGGCTCAGCTCCTTGTGTGTAAAGAGCTYATCACTGGGGTATCGGTGATCTCCATCCGGTCCCCCTTGACSCAATCTTCCTGTAAAGTGATCCATCAGTTCAAGAAGAAGCACTGAATGGTATCTCTTCCATTGCCCTGGCTTGTTCACGTTGCGTGGAGGGGTCACTGGTGGTCCGCTGCATCTCTTCCTTGCATGCAGCTGGCTTGCTCCTGTTGTTGCTGCTACTAGTACCATTGGTTTTGTTGCTTGCTTATTCTTCCTCCTTGTTGCTCTTCTTGTTTTAGTGCTTCTTGTTTTGCTTGTTCTTCTTCTTCTTGTTGTTCTTTCTTGCTTCTTGATTTTATGAATGAGTTTGATACAGTTTTAGAGCTCAACAAGCAAGAGCTCATCATGTTGTTTTTTGCTATACTTTAGTTCAYGGGAATGATGTTGGTGTGGGAGTTGCAAAATTGGTTGCACTCAATGCATAATTAGCCTTATTTGGGCAACTGTTTTTGGCACCCAAKCTGTTCCAGTGAAGGTGCTAATACGGTTGCACAGTAGAAATAACTACTACAAAATAGGTAGAAATTTTGTTAAAATGTTTGTAAATGGAGAGGTGCTGATATACGGTACGGTACGAGGTAGGAAGGCAAATGTGTGGACAAAATGTGTGACAGGTTATAATTCCCAAAAAACTGCACAGTTTTTCTAGTAAAAGAAAAAAACCAGCATGAGGGTTGTCGCGCCCTCCAGACAGAGCAATTGGGGACACTTCCTGGCCACACACCTACTGGAATAACTTCATTATAATGATAATAAGAAGGGGATCCGAAAGTCTCAGATCAATCGACCAACAAGTGTTTTTTTAATGAGAGTTTTCCATATCAGTATCGTAGCATCCTACGTACAAATTAGTACTACTAAATACTTGTATTTTGATATAAAAATACTTAATGGTTTTTTTCAAAGTGAGACAGGTTCATGTTGCGAAGGCAAATGAGGTGTATTGTTCTCTCCGTAGAGCCGTGTACAATTTGTACTGACTCCGGACCTGTCACCACCTCATTTGCCTTCCAACCTCGTACGTATTGACCTAATGGTCATTGTACGTAGAATCCCCAAAGCAAAATCCTGTAGAAAAAAAAAGGAGAACTGGGTTGCAAAATAGTGGTACTTGGTACTACTCGTACCGGAGAGGTACCGAAGGGACCGTTCTTTTAATATTCTTGCGCGCCGCGCGCTTATAAGGTTCTCAAAAAATAATATAACGGCTGTCAATAATATGTGGTTCGCCACTTTGTGGAATTAAAAAAATCAAACAAGTCTACATGAAGGCTATTGTTCCGTATGAGTCATTCTGTGACTGGATCATAGTGAATCTACTTAAAGGTGCGAACCCCGAATACAAGTTTTGAACACCGGTGAAGTCATTTTTATTAATCGATTAATTAAATTTAATTAATTTAACAATTAAATTTAATTATGCACTTAATAAAATTTTTATTAAATGCTTAATTAAATTTAATTAATCAGTTAATTAAATTTAATTAATCGATTAATAAAAATGGCATGCGTGTAGCATTTGGTACTACCACTCATAGAGAGGAATAATTAATTAAATTTAATTATTGAATTAATTAAATTTTATTAATTGATTAGTAAAAGATTAATTAAATTTTAATTAATGTTTTATTAATCAATTAATTAAATTTTATAAATTGATTAAATAAACATAATTTTCGGGGAGTTGAAAAGAATTTTTCCAAATAGTGACCTCCCCCAAAGGCATAGTGACGAATCTCAAAGAGGCATATCAAATGGACTGTATTCAATCTTACTCGCACCCAATCAACATGCTCTTTATAACCCCCTAATTGAAGAACAAAAGATGTAAAAAGAAACCGTTATTTTTTCATATATACCGTTAAAATTGCGCTGATCGCGCAAAAATATTAAAAAAATGGTCCCTTCGGTCCCTCTCCCGTACATCGGTCAAAATTATGACCCCTGGTTCCAGACGTGTTCAGAGATGAGAAAGGACTGAGAATGACAAAACTCTAAAAAATGATTTCAGTANACACTATATTTTTATGATTTTTCGATATAAGGGGGGACAAGTAGTAAGGAAAGAAGACACGCAACAAAGAACAAGCATCGACGTCGATCGACGTCGGTGAGGATTAAGAAGCAGCACCAACAGCCGGTCCTCTAAGCAATGTGTGGCCTCCATGGGCCTCGTGAGGACCCATAGCTTTAAGGATGTAGGAGACACGCTTGGATGGGCCTCCATAAACTGTATAAATTCTTCTTACAGCTACTTCAGAAGAACAACCAGCTCTGATGAGTCTTTCCATGCACTTCCAGAACTTCAATCGCCTGCAGTACTTGCTCTTTACACGACCTCTCTCAGCTGCAGTAAACTCCTTTGCAGGCTTATTGAGACCAACACCAACTTCCCACTCATTCCAAAGAACATAAAGGTCGTGAGGACACTTGCACAGCTCAGCGTTGCCCAGCTCGGCGTTGCCAGTCTCCGACGCGCCACTGTTCAACGCACGCGGACGAGGCCTCCGTCTTGCCACTGGCGCCATTGCAGCTCTTTGGGACAACTCGATGGCTTTATTAAGCTTTTGGTTGAACTTAGCTTCACTTGCAATCTGTCGGTTCTTAATATCATTCACTTCATTGGCTGTAGCAAAAAGCTTTGAGAACATTGCATGATTCCACTGCAGCTGAGTCCATCGAATCCCAACAGCAGTCCCTCCAGCGGCTCCAGGGGCTCCCCCTCCGCCCGCCAGATCATCTGGATCTGCAAGCTCATCAAAGTGAACTTGCCCACTGAATTCATTAGCAGTCAGCTCAACTTTCTTGATAGGATTCACATCAGCATCCAATCTATGACCAACTGGGTGACTGTAATTGAGTTGAACCCAAGAAGCAACGACGTCACGCTTTACATCCTCCGGAATCAAGCCCGAAGCTTGCATTGCTGGATCGAAGCAAGCCCAAAGCAATGCCTTTCCTAGGATTGCTGCCACCTGGTTACCAAACACATTAGCAATTGCTGGTGCTACTGAAGAAGCAAGCCATTCATCAGTTACTCCTGTTCCTTGCAAAGGCTTGTAGTAGCAAATCCCTCCAAAGCTGAGCTTAGCAGCAACGTTAATATCAGGCCATGCAAGCTGCGTGTCAGTGTATCGATCCTGTTGCCTTCGAGACTTCCAACGCGCTCTATAATCAACCTCATCCCTTGTGCAACCACACTGTCTAGCATATGTTGTGCCAAACTTCCGAATCGAATGAGTACCAAGCTTCCCTTCTGATGGTGGTCTTTCTGGAATAAAGACAGGATTCTTAAATGCATGGCGCTTGATGAAATTAGAGTATGCGGCCTTCCCCTTATTCACCTCTTTTGCAACATCCTTTTGTGGTGATCTCCTATCTGTAACTCCTTCAGTGAATAACCATTGACTTGCAGCTCCATCACCACCTTTGCACCACTTTTCAAGATACAAGGCAAGCCCCAGTACAACACAAGCTTGATGATCCATGGCACCAAGCAAGATTTGTTTTGGACAGTCCCTCTCTTCTCTCACATTCTTAGACCACTTTATCTTTGCTGTAAGGAATCTAGGAAATTCAGCAGATCTTTCCAAGCTGTCCTTTCCGACATGCGCTGTATCATCATTCCGGCCAATCAGATGAAACTGAAACTTAATCATTGCAAGATATCGAAGTCTTTTAAGTATTTGTCCATGGTTTCCCATTAGTTCAAGTGTCTGCAAGAACTCATCCTTTGTAAGCGGTCGATCCATCTTGCTTGCCTGGCCAAGCGCTCTGGTTTCCTTCTTAATGACAGCAGATATCAAATCATTCACTTGCTGGGACTTAGTAGGATTTCCACTGCCAACGCCAGCAACAACAGTCCATTTGTGCAGCTTGTTTGGCATGAAATAGGATAACGCCTTCTTGTAATAAACAAGGGTTGAAGATCTTCCTTCAGTAGGATTATCATCCACACCAGGATCCTCCCTACCAAACACTTTCTTTGCAAAGAACTTGTAGATATGAGTCGGCGTTAGAAGACTTAGCTGCTCTTCAGTGAAAAGCGTATCATTTGGAAATCGATGGTCGTTGTCTCCTCCTTCATCCAGTCTTCCATGTACATGATCCATTAGCTCCAATATAATCTTATGATATCTATTCCATTGCCCTGGCTGGTTCACATCACGTGGAGGCGTTACAGTTCCCCCCCTGCGTTTACGGGGACGAGTAGGCCTAGTATCACGTTCTTCCGCTTGAGCTGTTACCATGATTCTGCAGCCAGTGCTGCTGTTTTTCGATAGTTAGTTCTTGGGGTTTTGCTTGTACTCGTAGCAGTAGTACTAGTATACTCGTAGTATGGGAGGACTGCTGCTTGGGGTTTTGCTTGAACCGGTACTCGTATGCGATACTCGTATGCGATACTCGTATGGGAGTGTATACTCGTATCATGCAAGTGTTGCTGTTATTTTGTGAGCAAAAAATGCACCTCGTCTCGTGAGTCAGGGGGCTGTGTTGTGGTGCTGCTGTTTTTGCTGTGCTGCTGTTTTTCGATACTTACAGTATTCTTGTTTGCTTGTTCTTCTTGCTGCTTGCTGGGGTTTTGCTTGAACCGGTACTCGTATGCAAGCGTTGGTTTCTTATTTTGTGAGCAAAAAATGCACCTCTCGTGACGCTGAAAATGCACCACCTCTCGTGACAAGGCGAAGGAGTTGCAAAATGGTTGCATACTCAGTGTAATTTGCTCTGTGTTAGGCAACCAAAAGAGGTGCGGATGCAACCACAGCAGAAAAGCCAATACGGTTCCACAGTATAATTCCTACCAGAATTTATGTAGGACGTGTAAGTACGGTGGTAAATGGAGTGGGATCAGTTGGGGTATTATAGCCTACGTAGAAATGTACGTATTTTAAGTACCGATAGACTCCTTCGACCGTTTTGCAATATCGGTTGCAAAAATGGGGTACTCGTACCGTACATCGGTCAAAATTATGACCCCTGGTTCCAGACGTGTTCAGAGATGAGAAAGGACTGAGAATGACAAAACTCTAAAAAATGATTTCAGTACGAGTACGCGCTGCCGTACCATACCAGCGTTGCGTTTCGAGTACTGGTACAAGTACGTAAAGTACGTACTCGTAGTACTACGAGGGACAGTAAGTTCTTGGTCCTTGGTCGAATACGGTACGTACGGACCACGGTACGTACCGGTACTTAACTACTGTACTTCAAAACATACAGTAATCGCGTCGAATGATATGCAAGTCGTACTCTTCGGTTGTTGCGGATTACAGTAGATTGAACACAAAGGAAATGTTATTGACAACAGACCATACGCAATGGTAGATCACCACCATCGCACGGTACAGAGTTGCTCCCTCTCCGAGAACAAGTCGATTTACGGGATCACTGCTTGGAAAATCAAAGCTTTATTCTCACTGAGCATATCAAGTGTGTGACCCAACTTGATAGGTTCATTTTGATTCGATCCGATCCGATCCGATTCGATTTGATCCTCTCGCAGCTATCAAACTCTGAAACCAAGTSTTCCAAACAACACACTGGTTGATGAATGTTTGTACCTGTCGTATACATTGCGTATAAAGAATACGAGCGACAGGAACGCGAAAAGGCCTTCTACAAAAGTCGGGGGGTGCGGACCAACCGTGAAAAGCGACAAGGTGGAGAGGAGATCGGAGGACAAAGCGATTATCTTCAGCGGGATCTCCAGCGAAGACCACCTYACCAAAGGCAACGAGGGATCCGACGGCAACGCAAACATTTGGAAACGAGGAAAAAAAGAAAAGCACACAAGAARAGCTGCGAAACACCAAAAGAAAAAACATTGTGGGCGTTGTTGGKCGGGAAAATACCGACGAAACCCATTCGGGAGGCAGCATCCGTATCCGTTCCCTTTGACCAATTCTCCTTGTCGCACTTGGTGATGTGTGGCAGCCAGGAAATTGATATTTTATTTCAACAGACAGACGAAAATTCTAGTTCBCCTTCCACAAACGACGGCGCCATGACAAGCGAGACTGACAACAACTCCGTGTACGATCCATTACAAAATAAGATTGTATCCGAGCCCCTACAGGATGCCTTTCGTGACGATGTTCGTGCCGAATGGATCCGAGCGGTKTTTGGAACAGACTTTCCTTATCGAAAAGAAATAGAAACAAACGCAGATGTGACAACAACTTCGATTGATCCAGATCAAACTCAGAAGAAAAACCACAATAGCTGGAAAGGTGTCGGTTTAGCTGGACTTTCATCCTACGTATCCTACACTGCCGTTCTCGACCTTTCTCAATCATCAACAAAGTTGAATGGTCGGAATGATAGTGATGCGAGTAAGCCGGCGAGTATGGACGATCGAAATGACGACGTGTCACTGTTACCAGCAATTCCTTCMGAATCACAGCCCCAGCAACCGCCACAGCCATCACTGGGGATGACACTTTCTCGGCTGTCACTGGGCTTGTATGTACGAACCATTCGACCGGGTTCGGAAGCATGGTGTGCAGGTATCGAAGAAAATTCTGTGTTGGTAGGAATCAATGATGGCGAATTGAACTTGCTGGCAGAACCATCGAAGCTGGCCCTTGAACGGATATGGCAATACGAAGGAATTGCTTGTAAAACCAACAATAGTACCGGGACAATAGACGAACATGTGGAACAAATAGGCAGTAAAAACGATAGTGAAGCACGTAGTCKCACAGCTTCTGCTATCAGCCCAAATTCAAAAATGAAAATCAGCAGCCCCATTTCATTAACGTTCATACGGAATGGAAGGCTTTACAAGGTAATATTATTGAGCGATCCGCCGTATGGGATCGATTGGGGGCCGTGTGGAAAATTTTGTTTAGTACAACGCGTAAAACCCAACGGAATCGCAGATCGCGCCGGAGTGCGGCCATCGTCGATTGTTGCTGGAATTAACTTGGGTAGATTTCGGGAAGACARTGTCAAGAATGAAGATAGACCCGAAGACGAGGATATCTGCAGCAATATGAGTACTATTTATCACTTGGATCATTCGTCTGTTGCTGCTGCCTTGAAGGAAGCAACTTCGGATTGCATCCTGCAGCAACGGGGTGAAAGCAAATCCACTCATAGAATACGGATACAATTGTGCTTTACGCCATCTAGAGCCCGCAGTGGTCACTGGGAACGCCAACAGGATGCCTTGGAAGAGAAGGGATCGAAAAGATCTAATACGACAGGACCAGGTGGGTCTACAAATGGAATAAGTATCAATAGTAGCACGTTAACACGACATCCACAACAGCCGACCCGGCCACGWGTTGCCGCGGAAATGAATGGAGTTCAGGTTCGAATTCATCCTCTTTTGGGGCCAGGAGGAGGTTTTGTCGGTTCCAGTAGACGCAGCATACAAGCAGGAGATTTTGACTCTCTCCGTCGACGATCTCAATCGGCTTCTATTGTATCGCCTTCTTCGTTGCTATCGAAATTGGCGGAACGTGTTGCAGCAGGAGAACCTCTTTCAATATGGGGAAACGATAACCGCACGKATCACTATGTAATCAACGAGAACAATGCATCGTCTTCTTTAGGAGAATATGGCAACTTTTATCGACCCTGTCCGTTGCTCAAGCATTCGGTGAAAAGTAATGGTAACAATACACAGCCAAATTCAAATCAGCAACCACCGTTGTCCTTTTTTCCGACGTGTCCTTCTATTTTCGACTGCTGGAACGTCCAGCAAGCCTTCATCTACGTGTTCCGGTACCATATTGCAAGATATAATGAAGTGGAGTTGAAAATGAATGCGTCTGGAGACAATAACTTMTTGAATATTTTGCGTGACCTCTTGCTAAAAGCTGAAACAAATAATAGCAGGAGCAAGGATCGGGAAGCTTCGGTTATTTTGGATGCACTTTCGACCTATTTGCTCTTTTGGTTTGGGTGGTTGACGGCTAACGAAAACAAGCCCCTAGAACTCACTCAGTTCTTGTTGAAGCTTGTTCATCAAAATCAAATGAAGAACAACAATGGAAGCATCAGTATACCGAACAGCTTCGGCAYCACTAATATTGCATTATCGTCATTTTCTTTGGCTCATCACATGGAATTTCTTGCTAGATCATTGGACAACGGTTACATCAAAAACTCTTTGCGGAAATTGAGAAAAGAAAGACAACAACAACAACATCTAGTCCGAAATACAATTCAAAAGTTAGATCATACGTACGGAAGCAATGGCTTACCTTCCATACGAGCTGTAACGGGGACAACTCCAAGCCACGAAGAATCACAACAGGCAAAGGACTTAACCTTCGACAGAGCTAGTGAGCAAAAAGTACCATCTAGTTCTGCGAAAGCAAAATCTACTACTGTAGAAAAACCAAAGCCCCGACKTCGATTTCCATTTTTCCGTAAGAAGAARAAGGGGCATGCCAAAAATAAGCAGTCATCTTCGACAAACGTCTCCAATGATTCAGAGAATGCCGACGTCGCCTCTCGTGAAAAACAGAGACCTGTCAAAGAAAAGAGAAACCTTACAGATGGCGATAGAATGACGTCGTCCTCGGTGTCACCGCCGTTACTTTGCGGAGATCTGATAAATGGTTCGAAGGGATCCAACTCGTGTGACACGAAATCACCCTTCATGATACTAAAAGAGTTGGGCAATGTGTCACTGTCGGAATCGGCCGATTCTCTCTTTGCTAACACTGTGAAATTTTTAGATGAGCTCGAAACAGTATGCACCGATGTAGAGAAGTCGCTTATGAAATCGTTTTCGCAAAAGTTTGCGCGYTGGGCTTTACAGCCATGGACTGCAAACAATCAATCTGCCTTGACACAAGTGACAAACGCTATGCGGAWGCGCCTAGACAAATACAATACAGAATATTATTCGATGCCACTCTTAGATCCGATCGACTCATCGTCTCAACCCCTCATATCGATTGACACGAAAGGGTGCTATATCTTGCCCAGTGCRCATTTTCCTCTACTGCTAACATTTGACTGCAAAAGAAGAATCGAAGAAGATAGATCTAATACTGGAGGTGGAAGGGATCCAAAATTGCCAAGTAGGATGTCCATACCAAATCTGATTGGAGAAGAAAAAATCTATCGCACCAGTGTCGAGCTTGTTGCGCTGAGAGGATCCAAAGCCCTTTCAGGAAACGAAAAACTGCCGTATCACGGGTTCACAGCACATGGATCGATTGCTGGTTCTGTTATTGAATCTCAACAAAGCGTTCGAGTCGACCATAAATCCAATCACCACGTTTGGAATTTGGCAAATTTGATGGTATTTGATACTCGATCGACATGGGGTCCACCGAAAACATTTTCGCTCCGACTTTCCGAAACATTGATCAACGAAAAGGAAAAAGGCGCTCAAAACCCCACCAATTCAACCCCTGATCGTACCTCTAGGCAACAAGAATGCGGATATTGCTGGATCAATTTGGTTCCTTTTTGGGAAGAGACAAGCGGGAAGCAACAGGTTTCTTGCAAAACCCGAGTGGTGCCCCCTGACTTTTTCAACGACTTTGACGAGCACGGAGAGTTGCGCAAAGACTCGTATGCTGAACTCATGCAATGTATGGAGATCGAGTTCCGAATATCAACGAAAGTTCTGGAAACGAAGAGCTCCGTGAARCGCAGCCTGCTTTACAAACACGACGATGATGTGCGGCAAGAAATGTTTGCTATTGAGTTTATCAAGTCGTGTGATAGAATTTTACAATCGTGCGGGCTTCATCTAAAAATGCTAACTTTTCGTGCCATTCCTGTCAGCAAACGGAGGGGTTTTATTGAATGGGTGCCAGGAAGTGTGCCGCTTTCAGAGATCTGCCAACCATTTGCCGGTTCCATTTTGGCAAAAAACAGAGACAGGAACAAAAGTGTCAAGTTGACCAGGATAGGAAACAATGAAATAGARGACGCCATGGAAGATGACGACAATGATAGCATCGCTATGTCGTCGGTAGCCAGGGCAGGAATGACCAAATATGAATCACTGAATCGGCTTCGTAGTGACGACGAGTCAGAACAGCGTAATGCTCGTGGTAACTATGTCTTACCAAGCAGGAAAAACAACCCCATCCAAGACTTTCTCCGTTCGCTGGCATACGACCCTGACGAATCTTATAAAATCAGGAGGGACGTGATGGATACCTTTGTCAAGTCTTGCGCTGGGTATAGCGTGGTAACATATATTCTGGGCGTCGGCGACCGGCATCTCGACAACCTTTTGCTCCAYGAGTCGGGTCATTTTTTTCACTGCGATTTCTCTTTTGTACTTGGTAATGACCCCAAGAAGTATCTCCCAATGAGAATCACAAAAGACATGATAAATGGAATGGGAGGGTGGAAGAGCGATAATTTTTGTCAGTTTCTTTCCTTGGCGTGCGGTGCCTTTTTGACTTTGCGACGGCCTGAGAATGTCCGGCACTTGCTGTCGCTGATCAGGTTACTAGAAGGGTGYGGTTTGCCCGATTTAGAGAAGACTCAAAGCATGGAAAATGCGATCCAAGGCGTCCGCGATCGATTGAAGCTGAATCTAACGGACGAGGAGGCAATTTTATTCATGGAAAAGCTCATCGAAGATAGTTGTGCTTCTAAAATGTGGATCGCAGTGGATGCGATACACTCACTGGCACAAAGATTTTAGAGAACATGCTTATTACTTTGCGTTCGGATTTWAGTATTGTTTTTAGTGAGGTTCCTAAATATTTCGATCTTGTTTCAGAAATTGAACGAGAAGTAGAAAAAGAAGTGCAACCTATGTTGTATGAAATACAACCACAGGTTTTTTGGCTTATTTCACGACCATACTTTGAGCCCGGATAGCTTTTCATTTAAGCTTTGTCATCCGATGTATGCGTTGGAAACACACAAAATGCAAATGGCACGAATAACCGGAATTTCTTGGCACCAACATCTAGTCATACGCGTCAAGAGCGAAAAGAAAATGAAATGAGTGGACGGAGAAAAACTCAAAGCGACCCGTTGCGTCAATAATTACAGATATTTTAGTCAAGAGTTTTTTTCAGAGAGAAGATTACTAGTTGGTTTCACTGAGACTGGTACAAACAAACAAAATAAATTCCAGCCGCTCGAAATCCCTGTGCAGGTTTTTTTTCATCATCATTAAAATTCTTTTTCGTAACGAAGTATTCGGCTAGCAAACTCGAATTCGTACCTAGAAATACCTGTCGTTCTCGACCACACCTTTCCATGTTCGTGAACTTCCAACATTACTTCGCCTTCTCGCGAACGCAATCCCCATATTGTGCAGCGGTAGATTCATTCCAGCACATCCAATTGTTGTTCGATCCTAGCTAGACCGAAACCCACTCGACACTGACACTGTTCGTTCTAGCCCAACCCCGACCACTTTTTCCCATTCAWGTTTTCCAATTATCTTTCTTTCGAATTTCTGAGTGCAAATTCATGAACAGCAAAGCGAAAMTCTAGTTGTTGATCGACCAGGTGTGCTTGCACGCCGGGCATTCGTAAAAGACGGTTTGCCCTTCGTCGACGCTTCGCAACTGGACGGTATAGTACCCCACCTCGGGATGTCCACATTTCACGCAGGGTTCCTCGATCGTTGCCCTCGTGGGCTCTTTGTTTCGTCTCAGCGATTCCTGCTCGGCATCCGTCTTGGCCCACAACGGTGTAGCACGGGATGCGGAATAGGTGACCGAAGACGGRATTTCCGAGGGATCGAGTTCATCGAGGTTCGACGCATACGGACAGACATTGCAAGAAATGGAACCCGAGCTGTCTACTTTCAGCGTAGAACGACAGGAAGGGCAAAACGGCCACACCATATTGTTAATTAAATTGTCGCGGTGGTTGCAATAGATCGAAACGTGGTGTGTGTTGATTTGATTGTGTTGGTGACGAATATGAAGAGGAGATCTGCTCAAGTCGCTTCCACAGAAGTTAGACAGTATTTTTCGAATGATCAAGGAAAGAAAAAATGATTTTACCGTGATGCGCGTGATGTGCTCCGAGATGGACGCGAGATTGTTACGAAAAATGGGTGGATGGATGGTTGATGGTCAGACATTCTCATACGACTCATTCACTCGTGAATCAGCCGGTCGCGGGAAAACAATACCAGTGTTCGCTACCAACCATCACTCCGAGCTCATCTCACCGACCATTTTTCTTTMGKTTTCAGCTMTTTATTCATTGTCTACCAGTACGATACTCGTAATCGTACTCGTACTGCGGTTGGCTTTCGAAGAAACAGAAACAGAAACGATACCAGTCAACAGCAGTTGTAGTAGCAGCCATCGTAACAGCAACCGCAACCGCAACGATACAAATAGCGCTACAAAATAACCACAGGAGTTCGGCGTATTTCCTACGATCGAACAGGATTTCGGTCTCACCCCAAAGACGCAAYAACGAAAAGAATCATAGCGATGGCAAAGAAAAAGAAATCTGCTTCTGCAGAAGCCGATTCCACCTCTCAAAACCCGACGGTTGACGCACTAAAAGAAACGCTCAAGAAAGTAGAAGCTTCGTTGCTGCCAGCCGTGGACTCGTTTTGTGGTAGATCGGAGAAAAGCGACGATGGTGTCGAGCCGCCCCTGCCGTCCACGAAAGGCCTCGATTTTATCCATGTCAAGAACACTCTTCTCCTGTCCTACCTGATCGAATTGACGGTCCATCTTCGAGATGCTGTTGTGGAWTCATCCGRTGGAGAGAGCAAGGAAGAGGATAGCAACGACGAGGGTGAGGATTCGGACAAAAAACAGCAGCAAMAGCGACAAAGACGTAGATTGCTCGAGATGAGAACCGTCCTGGACAAATCCCGTGGCCTAGACAAAAAGCTTCGYTACCAAATCGACAAGTTGCTGGCGTCTCTGACGGATTCTTCGGCATTTGCTACGGGTGTTGGYAACGAYGGCGACCAAAGCGACGACGAAGGGGGCGTTGGCTTTGGAGACGACGGCCAGGATGATCCCCTGAGGCACCGGCCCGATCCGAAATCCATGYTGGATTCCGACGAAGGTGACGATAGTGGCGATGATGACGAAGGTGACGATAGTGGCGACGGAGGTGAAGATTCCGACGATAGTGSCGACGGCATGGACGAAGACGACGATCTAGCAGCGGCTAGAGCAACGCTTTCCATGTCAAGGCAGGGCAAGTCGAAGAAGAAGAATAAAAAAGACGAGGACGATGGCGATGAGGACGATGACGACGAGGAGGAGTACGGCGCTGCTAGCAAGAAATATGTTGCTCCGCGATTGACCGCCGTTCCATACACACACGACGTTGCAGACAAGCGATTGGAGAAGGAAAAGCGACAGAGACGAAAGCTCCGCGCGACGGAGCTGGCCCAGACACTGCGCCAGCAGTACGGAGACCAACCCGAGACGGAAGACGTCTTTGGCGGCGGCAATTCCGAAGTCTACGGAAAGCAACGCGCGGCCTCTAGGGCCCTGGCACAAAAGGAAGCCGAACGAATCGAATTCGAGGAGTCGACCATGATCCGTCTCACGACGTCTCGAAAGGACAAGAAAGAAAAGAAGCGGGTCGAGCGAATGATGGAAGGCGGMGCCAACCTTGCACAAATCGCCAACCTGGGAAATCTTGTGCGAGAAACGGAAGCTTTCGGGAGGGACGATGCTGTGAACAGCGACGACGATCGTCACAGGGAAGAGGCTTATGATGCCTACCTGAGAGGAGACCAGGGCGGTCGCAAGAGTGCCGAGGATACCGGAAGTAGGTATGCAAACGGAAAACGACGACGAGATCCAATGGGTGAGAATATTTCCGACGGTGCCGGAAGGCGGCTCAAGATGGGCAAAAAACCCAAGGCCAAAAACCATCTCCAGGCAGCACTGTACGGATCCAGCGGGAAACCATCGAAGGGCAAGAAGAAGAGCAGGCGATGAAAGGTCCGAAGCACYTCAAAGCGTAGAGGGGCCGATGACGAGTTTAATTATTCGCAGGTTATCTTGTTCGATTTTTCTACCGATTCACACACGCGTAGCACRTTTATCGCACTGATGAATCTAGTCAGCATAATTATTCGAACCTGCTTTGTTTTATTTGGATAAGCGTTGCCAGGTTTATATTTTTGTGATCAATAACATCCCAGCAGAACCCATCTACCGATAGTAGATAATCTTGTTGAAGCAAAGCGCAGTGGGGCACCAATTATTTATCTTTTTTCTTACCGTAAACATCCATTCTTTCCACGGTTGATAYCAATCTTAGTTTGGAACTTAGTGCTTCTACCTTTTCATAGTTTCCAAGTGCACCACCCGTGTGCCAAAACACAACGCGGCTATTCCTATACGCTTCCGGATTCTCTTTTACTTCATTGATGAATTGAAACAGCGCTTTGCCGGAATAGACGGGATCTAGTGAAATCCCCGTCTCTAAAGCGAAGTTGACTATAAAGTCAAGTTCTTCCGAAGTACTTGATGCATATCCAAGGCCCTTTCCTTGATGGACAGTTACATGGTCGCGAACAAATGCTTCTATTGATGCATCGTTTGTAGCTCCCGTTTGGGATCCTGGAAAAATCGATGACAYTTCTAATCCCATCTCGTTTGCGATATCAGTGATTGTACCGTAAAAATAATCAGGGTAGTCACAGACGCCGACAGCGTGTATTTTTGGGGTGCTTTCAACGTTTTTCTTTTCTAGGTAGGCCAGCGACAAACCAAGACCAATGCCAGCAGCAGTTCCTCCACTTCCACAAGCAAATACGACATGATCCACTTTTTCGTTGTCCAATTGATTCACGAATTCGTCTACAGCTTCAATGTATCCCCAAGTGCCCAACCCATTCGATCCTCCAACAGGTATTTTGTATACCTTCGTTTGTTTGCTTTCTTCTCCGCCGCGAGACTCAAGGTCGTTGCACAATAAATCAATGAGTCCATTGCTTCCTGTACGTCCATACTCACCCGGTGTACATGTGTGTATCGATGCTCCCGCCATTCGATCGAAGAGAATATTTCCAACGTATCCAAAGGAGTCTTCTTCATTGTTCTTCTCTACTTCATTTGCTCTCTTTGTTCGCAGGATCAGATGAGACTCAAGTCCAACCATACGGCATGCGGTAGCCTAGGATAAAAGAAACCAAATAAAACCGTCAATTCSTTTTGAAAAGTTCTATTTCGGACCACACCCAGAAATAGCAATCATCTAAAGGTACGTACCGTGGCACGGCAGTGATTGCTCTGTTCTCCTCCAATAGTGATGACAGAATCATACCCTCCATCAAGCGCATCAGCAAGCAAAAATTCAAGTTTTCGAACCTTGTTTCCTCCAAGTTCAACTCCTGCTGTCATATCATCTCTCTTTACCAGAAGTTCTATGTTCAGATCACGAAGCGGTTGGAGGACACTATCAGCAAGACGCCCACAAGAATTTGGGAGCAATACATCGTGCAAARGAGTTGGTAGGTTCGCAAGTTGGAGACGGTACTTCGGTGGATTTTTGAAATGTCGGGCGAAGCTCGGAGCAATATACGGCAGGATTCTCGTTGGAGRTTGGATCGTCATTGACGACGCCAGGCGCAAGCTTGTTCGGCTCGGATTAAATGCAGTAAATGCGTGGAGCATTAAAAAAATTCGAACTTTGACAAACCCTCGGAATTCGCTTGGCATAGTCGACGATCCTCTTCTGCTGATCGCTTCAAGGCTACTTTTCTTGTTAAATATCAGGCATCCACAAATGCGAAAAGAGAACAGAGTAACGATTGGCGATCAGAAAGACTATGTTTATCACCTACAATAAACATCCTTCTAAAATTACAGGCAGCACCACAGTGTACTCGTACTCTTGTTTTCTTCGGAAAGATATCATCGACATTTTTTTCTTRCGATCTGGAAAAAAGGTTCGGTTGCGATGTCGAGATCGTCTCAAAAAAATGAAGAGGTACAGTACAGTAGTACGTACGGTACCGTACCAAGTACTTCGTACTGATGGATCTATAAATAAATAGTTGACTCGTTCGAGTCAGTGTGAAATGGCGCGCAATTTTCTTGTCTCGTGCGCGAGATTCACATAATCAAAAATTCCAGCTGGAACTATTTCATGATCCACGTGTTGTTTGGGATTATTTTTAGTCTCAGCCTCCACACATCAAGCGGGTTACGTACTTTTATGGCAAAACCCCAAACATCGAGCTCTTTCCATCAACGTCGGAGCCTTCAACATCTCTTTCGTTAGATGGWTTGACCTCTATTAGCAAAATTGGATCCCGTCGTTTCATTCGTTGCGTCGASCCATTWATTGATCATCAATCTAGCTCCCACGATAAACGCTATTTCTATTTCGTATCCGAAGGGAGCAATCGCAAATTAAAGAATGCTATTCAGACCAWTGGCAACACCTGTTGGAGTCGTCCTTTTGGCGGCTCTAATGGGCGGAAGATACGAAGAAGGCGTCGAAGCTAGATCATCTCCTGCTTTTGTTCCAAGAACTGCGTCCAGTTCTTTCGCTTTGACTGAAATCACTTCATCACACAAGTCAATTTCCCAATCTATAATAGACAACATCCCTCGAGGAGGAGCTGAAGCAGRGAGTGACGACTCGGAAGAAGACGAGGAGGCCGAGACCGAAGTCCTTTATCTTCCTGGTCTCCTGGAAGTTCAACTCATTGCAACGGATCAGGTAAGTGATTCATGTTTTGTGCTCCAGAAAAGGAGATATGTGCACCGTTACAGCTGAATTCTTGAACGTGTTGCATTTCGTTTTGGCCTAGAAAATAGCGCCGTAACTTACAATCGTGTGTCGTATTGACGAATGTATGCTTTATTCCMTTTATGCAGCCAACTGCGATCACAGACTCCGCCATCTCGTTGTCTGCCAAAAAAGCAAAAGAACTTGGCGTGTCGAATGGAGAAGTTGTAGCTGTCATTGGAAGACGACGAACWGCAACGTACGGACGAGTCTTAGTGCAGAAAAAGAAGAAAGTATCGTCGTCAATCTGCACAGTTTCCGAAAATCTTGCCAAGAATCTTATGCTTCGTAAGGGAGACAAAGTCAAGATTGTTCCCCTTGATGACGAWAGCTCTTCTGATGAAGGAAACCGTAGTGGAGATTTGGTTCTAGTTGGTACTGCTTCCGCTCCTATTGTTGAGTCTGTAACGCTTTCTCCCATCGAAGATTCTCTTGCCTCATTAGAGGCTGTTGAGGGAGGTGATTCCATCTCCGATGACGACATCGAATCAAGATTTATCGCTCCATACCTCGAAGAATCTGGAGGACTTTTGAAACAGGGACAGGTTCTKGTACTGAACGACGAAGATGGACGAAAATTAGAATTTGTTGTCTCAAATTTAATGATCGAAGGTGCYAGTGATGAAGCGTCAGAGGAAGGCACCGAAGAAGAGGAAGTCAGAGCTGGAGAATTAAACGGAGAGACTGTTACAGTTGTTGGAGGTAGCGCTCCTCGCCCACTCGTTGGAGCCGGATACGACTCTGTTGGTGGACTTGAGAAGGCAACGACACTAATGCGAGAATTGATTGAGATGCCTCTGCGGTTTCCTGAACTTTGGACAACAGCTGGCGTACCCACACCCAAGGGTGTTTTGTTGCATGGTCCACCCGGTTGCGGAAAAACATTGCTGGCAAACGCTTTGGTTGAGGAAACGGGAGCGCATGTCGTCGTTATCAATGGTCCTGAAATCATGGCACGCAAGGGTGGAGAATCAGAGGCGAATTTGCGTCAAGCATTCGAAGAAGCCGCTGAAAAGGCCCCTGCTATTATTTTCATGGACGAGCTYGACTCGATTGCACCCAAGCGTGATGAAGCGCAAGGGGAGACCGAAAAGCGCGTTGTTTCGCAACTATTGACTTTGATGGACTCGTTGAAGACGAACTCAAATGTTATGGTAATTGGAGCTACCAACAGACCCAATGTTATTGAATCTGCTCTTCGACGACCTGGTCGCTTCGATCGTGAGTTGGAAATCGCCATGCCAGACGAGGATGGTAGACACGAAATCCTCAAGATCAAAACCAAGGATATGCAACTTGATGTCGATGTCGACTTGTTCCAGATCGCCCGTGACACACACGGATTTGTTGGAGCTGATCTTCAACAGCTTACCCTCGAGGCTGCTCTTCAATGCATTCGATCAAATATTCAGAACCTTGATATTGATAGCGAAGAACCAATTCCCGAAGAARATCTAGATATCCTCAAGGTCACGAATGAGCATTTYACGCACGCTCTGAGTCAGTGCGACCCCAGCACTCTGAGAGACAACAAAGTGGAGGTTCCCGACACGAAGTGGGCAGATATTGGTGGATTGGAACAGACCAAGCGTGAATTACAGGAAATGGTCCGGTATCCTATCGAGCATCGTCACTTGTTTGAACGATTTGGTATGCAAGCGTCTCGTGGTGTCTTGTTTTACGGTCCTCCAGGTTGCGGTAAGACGTTGATGGCTAAAGCAATCGCCAACGAGTGTGGTGCAAACTTTATCAGTGTGAAGGGACCTGAGCTTCTGAATGCCTGGTTCGGTGGATCCGAAGCCAACGTTCGTAACTTGTTCGATAAGGCCCGTGCAGCAAGTCCTTGCATCTTRTTCTTCGACGAGATGGATTCCATTGCCAGAGCGCGTGGTTCCGGTGGATCTGGAGGCTCCGATACTAGTGATCGTGTCATTAACCAAATTTTATCTGAGATTGATGGTATGGGATCTGGAAAGACTCTCTTCATTATTGGAGCAACAAACCGWCCCGATATTCTTGATCCYGGTATCATGCGTCCCGGACGTCTTGATCAATTGATTTACATTCCACTTCCAGATTTTGAATCCCGAGTTTCAATCTTTAAGGCTAATCTCCGAAAGTCCCCCATTGCCGATGACATCAGCCTCGAACAACTGGCGGGAGCTACAGAAGGATTTTCGGGTGCTGATATTACAGAAATCTGTCAGCGAGCAGCGAAAAATGCCATTCGTGACTGTATTACTGCCGATATCGAACGCCAAAAACGAGTTGAAGCGGGTGAAATGACTCAAGAAGAAGCTGATGCACTCCCAGATCCCGTTGGTGCTATCACAAAAGCTCATTTTGAAGCATCTATGAGCAAGGCTCGTCGATCTGTGGGACCTGAAATTATTGCTCAATATGATGAATTCACCGCCAAACAAAAGGCATCATGGGGCGCAGGTAATGAAAACGATAGTGCTTACGATATTGATCAAGCTGCTATTGACCAATCTAGGGAGGATGCTTTATTAGAAGGAGCCGATGAGGAAGAAGAAGCTGGCGTACCAGTCGCTGCGACTGGCGACGAAGAAGAGTAACTGAAATCRTTTAACGCASMTTAACACGAAGTCCAACCACGAAACACAGTTCATATTATTTTGCATTCATTTCCTTTTTCACCGTGACACTTTCCGTTAGCGTACTAGATTGCAGTAGGAGAGTCAAAAATWACAGGGTTAATTTGTTCTGACTTTTTTGTCGCAAGAAATTTTATTTTAGCCTTATGTGCTATTAGTTCGAAGAGAAACGTTTGTCCTTTCTCAGTCCTTTTTTGAATCAACATCAGTCGTACGCATGCCTACTCTATTGCTCGCTCCCATGCATTGCAACAATGCTCCCATTAGATTTACGTTGGCGAAGAAGTATACGACCGAGGCGAACCACACGATGCGATGRAAAGCAAATCCCTGCATTTCTAAGCAGTATGCCGAACCCAACCAAAGCACAATCGAAATCCCCAGTAMGATTGATGCTTTTACGACTCTCCGAGATTTCATAAGATCGCCGTTTGCATTTCTGCACAATGGCAGTAAGCACAGATACCAAGTGAAGTATTGTGCTGTGATGACCTTGTTGTGAGTAACAAAGAGATAGGTCTGCAAAAATAGTGTCAATCCCAATTGACAGTTGTACGGTGCTATTCCCAGACTGCTATAGGCCAACAARAACACTTGTGGCAATAGCAGTAATCGACCCATGGTTGCAAGGGAAAACATGTTGGAGGATGCCGCAGYGACAGCATTAGCAGAACWATTACCTGCCGTGTTAGCTAGAGTCAACGCAGCATCAGCTGTTCTTGCTCGGGCAAGGTAAATCCAATACCAGTACATGGAATAATTGTGTCTGTGGTCCACTCTGGAGAAGTGGTATAAAAGACCTTCTTGCATTGCGATTTCCCCGTAGATGAAGACCGCCAGCCATGTCAGGAAACCAAAGGTAAGGAAAAAGCTCACCAAAAACAACAATGGCTKTGGTGAAAAGAGCAACCGACCAATCCAAAGTTTTGCCAGTCGCATCAATTTGACCGGATTCTTCCAGGGAAAGACAGAGGTCTTCGGCAAAGTGCCAGCAGCGATGCCCCCCGAGTTGCTTCTCGGGGGCGTTGCAAAATACGCCATGTACGATAGCGAATAGATAATGGGGTAGAGTTTGGAATGGACAGCGACGCCRTGGMAAATTCCTGCAAAAAGTATCCGAGAGTATGTTGCGAWACCGTCCGCATTTTTACTTCGTTCCCCCCCGGTAGCGATCCAAAACGTCAACAGGACCGGTAACAAAACCATGAGCGATTCCGATGAACCTCTCGTGCAAATATTGATCGCGAGTGGATTGTAGAGCCATAAACAAGCATCCACCAACTCCACTGACCRCCACGACGACGCCGAACCATGGACCTTGTTGCCGGTAGAATTATCGGTTTGTTCCTTCTCGGTTCGTCCCAAACTTCGTCGAGCCCGGCGTTCGTTCAGGATTATATACCCGCAAAGGGCGTCCGCAACGCAAAAYAAATATCTTCCGCATTCTTTGTGCGGCAATCTCGACAGTAGCTCTGCAAGAAATGGCGTATACCGATATGTATGCCGATCGTAGGGAGACAACCCGCGTTTTAAGTACTCGGCGGCGTCCGTAAACACGAGGAAATCAATGTCGGTRTAGCTCACACCAGGCAACCAGCGGCCATCGTCCAACAACCACGGAAGGAACCAGGCCAAGAACAACCTCAACAACAAGCCGATCCAGGGTGCGTATTGCGGGTGTGACAACAAGCGAAGCATCGCGCGGGCGCCGATTCTGTTCCTCCCTCTATTTTCTTTACTGTATAGTTTGCTCAACGACGATTCTTTGCACACTTGAATTGCCCCTGTCACTGAGTTCGTGCTGCACTGTTCTGCTGAATCCGGTCTCTCTGAAATCAATTTTTAAAAACCATCGACCGTGAGATAGTAGATGGAATGAAAGATTGTGATTACTCATGCTTTCGCGATGASAGTCTTTCGCATACATGTCGAAGATGAATTTCACYCGAAAAGTAATTCCAGTCAGAACTATTTCAGTACATCCCTTCGACTTTTCGATTTCGGTGATATGCGACTTTTAGGACTAACTCGATTCGTCGCAGAATGTTTGAATCATACGTAGGTAGTTACTGCAGACGTAGGAACGCTATGAGGGATGAGGGACCCATCAAACMAATTTGAATCTGGTTTTCTGAATCCCCCGAATGGGCTCGTTGCATGAAAAAATAGTATCTTTYCCGAATGCTTTTCGTGCGTGGTGGTCTCAACCAATAGCTGCGAAGCGCATGAAACCGTCCAACGCCCAACACACACGCCTTAGTCAGTCCATCGGTGGCTTCTCATGAAAGACTTCCTAGAAAAACACCTTTAGGCAATCAAACATCACTCGAATCTATTAGCATCTACTGTATTGCTGCATCATAGACGTAAATAAGCATAGTACATTATTTATTATCAATAACAACCAAAAAGATGAAGTTGTCTATCGCCGCAGGACTTATGATGGCCTTGGCCACGACGGAAGCCTTCGCTCCGTCGAGCATTCACAAGAGCGCCCACTCCACGGCACTCAATGCAGAAGAAAGCAACAATAATTTCCTCCCCAAAATCGACGCCAAGGCTGCTGCATCTTTCGTTGCCGCATCCGTCTTTGCGTTCTCGACAGTCGGAGTGACAACAACGGCTCTTCCCGGATTCGTGGAACCTGCCCACGCTGCCTCGAAAACCGTTAAGCAAGAGGCCAAGAAGCTTTCTAAGGAAGAAAAGGAGTACAAAAAGGCCMAGGACAATATTGATTTGTGCAAMAAGACTCTTAAGGCCTACGAAAAATTGAATTCCGATGCCAAGAGTGCTGACAAGAAGGCCTCCAGCGCCTTGGATTCGGCAACCAAGAACCTTGCATCCGCCAAGAAGGCCTACCAAGCGACTGCCGATAAATTGGCCGCTGCCAAGAGCCAAAAGATGCCAGCTTCTGCCGTGAAAGAATTGACAGCAGATGCAGGTACGACAAATACAAATCGCAACACAACTTAAATGTCGTCGGTATTCGAGAGTTTCCAGAACGTAGAGTTGTGCGTTTGTGCGTGGTTGTTGGACAATCATGGACAATTTTTGGGAGAGTGGCGTTCAGAGAAGRTGTCTTCAGACGAATATATCTCTGCGTGGTGCGAGATTGATTCAATGATCTGAACTGTGTCTCGATTGTGATGCAGTGACCCTGCGTTCTCTACGTTGCCGGCACATCCATTCTGATTTCTTTCATGTTTCATCTCACCTCATTCTGCGAATGTCTTTTTGTATACCTCTTTTGTATTGCGAACTGACAGCTGGTCTGAAGGAAGTCTTGAAGGGCAAGGAAAAGATCTACTCCGATGCCTCCAAGGCTGCCAGTGCCACTTCTCAGGAAGTCAAATCTTCTGCCAAGGGTATCGAMGAGTCCAAGAAGGCTCTAAAGAAGGCAGARAAATCCRTCAAGAAGGCAGAGAAGACCTACAACAAATACCAGAAAAAGGTCAAGAAGCAACTCAAGGAACAACAAARCAAGCTCAAGAAACTTGAAAAKGAAGCGAGCAAACTCAAGTCAATGAAGGMRAGGGAAGCAAAGGAACTCGCCGGCAAACAAAAGGCAATCGAATCCGAATCCAAGAATTTGGAAGCATTGAAAYWGTTGTAAACGTTTTAAAGAACAAAATTGAGAATTGTGATGAATGTGCATATGCGTCTGGAACTCGATGGATGGGAACAAGTATATACTAAACCAACCATGCAGCCAGAGCCAAAGAAAACGTGAAAGAAACTCAACTTTTGATGGAAAGGAGACGACGAGATCAACGATTCGCAGCTAGGAACATGCAGTTCCATCWATGTTCCATACTATCCACCTACAACAACCTGGAACTGGGACATGAAGCAACTAGTAGTAGTAAAAGAAATAATAGATGGCAAACTACTAATACTGTCGCAAGTGATACGAAAAGATTTTAGATTCGAGTCACATAGTTATCTGTATCAAGTGTGGAGAGCGGAGTCGAAATTTATTCTGTTTCATTGACGCCTGAATCTGCATCGACTGCTCCGCTATTATTGTCGGGAATCAAGCCTAAGTCGTCGTGCATGTAATCTAACACCTCGGTAAAGACTGCCGCAAGAATATCGAAGTTCCTGGAAATGTCGAAGAATGCAAATTGTTTTTGTAAGGAGATGTTTTGCCATTCAACCCCACCGAATCTATTCCCACAGGTGAAAGTATTTGTCTTACCTTGTTGTCTCCTTGTGTTCAATACCTATCGCTTCAATGACAGATGTRGTGTATTCAATCCCTGTCTTCCGGGAGACTCCAATGTTGTGATATCTCTTCATCAAGGGTTTGTATCGTGTGCCATGCGGGTGACTAATACCCGTATCACTGTCTGCTTTCTGTTCATCACCACCAAGGATTGTCAATGATTCTGGCGGAGGACCTTCTATCCACTCGCTTTCTCCCTGGGGTCTATGACTGATTGCAATGTGATCCAAAGCATTCTTTGTTTCGCCACTCATTTGGTATTTGTCTTCAGTAAAGCGCCGAGCTCTCGCAGCATGAAGCAACCATGTTTGCGCCCAGCTAAGCGAGAGGTAAGGCACCGAGCCATCGCCGCAGTGTTCTAAACGAGCCTCCGGCACGGTGACTTCAAGTGGTTCTCGTTTTGGTTTCTTTTTTATGAAGTACTCACCAATGCCACCGCGAGGGGAGTCAATCAGTTCTGTCGTCATGACGCCTCGCGGGTTTTCCCACAGTGCTGTCTTCAGGGAGGGCAACGGTCCTGTTTCGTTGCGATCGGAAACGCTTGTTACGCCGTCAGAGTGTTTGACATTGTACTTCTTGGAATATATGTATCCTACTTCTGTTGGTATATCTACCCCGTACCCCATTATAACGTGCTTGATAAGCGGGCGACTGTCATGTRGAAAGTAATTGTTAGTTCGTGAACCGAAAAATACCAGCAAAATAGAATTCAGTCGATATTCCAATTGTAGKTCAATATCACTTACTCCCATGTGTGGTTCAAGATGTTTCGAACCTTCGAATTTACGAAGGAATCTTCCAATTGCTCTTTCTTGACAATGAGTGGTTTTCCTTCTTCTTTCCAAAGATCATCGAAGATTTGAAAGATACTCCCATCTTCTACATTCTTCGGACCGATTTTAATAAATTCTCCGGTAGCTTCACAGGAATTTGCGTTMGTATTGTTGCAATGAGAGATTTCTATGTCTATCATTGGCTTCCCCGTAGTCCAGTCAATACGATCACGCATCAAGGCTTTCAGAGCCGGGAAGTCTTTCCAAGGGTCACGATCTCCTGAGCTGTACTCGATATCAGTCGCAATATCGTCCTATACRAAGATGCAGCGGGTAAAAAAGCGTGGAAAAAACTTTTAGCACCGTCTTTCGATTCTCGGCTAAACMCACTAATGGTATTCACGTTAGTTGTCACACTCACCAAGCAGGCCAKGGTTGATTCATGTTCGTMGGAGTTACCTCTGGGATCTTCGGCCCAATCGTCAACGTTGCGTTCGTCACAAAAGCCCGTATCAGTTGACACAGGATTCAGTGTGTGTGTGGATCCAAAGGCTGGTACGATAGCAAGAAGATAAACGTCAGAACAGTTGTCGAGGTATCAGATCGATATTGTATGGCGTCAATTACCGCTACGATGAACAACATCACTTACTGAGTTCCATTTCTCTCGCAATATCATCGTTCAATGGCAATCTAATTAGAAAAATGTTAGAATGAACATTGGAAAACTTGCTTGTAACTTGTATCAACGCAAAAGRCACCGTTGCTACGTACCCCATGTTCTCTCCGCTAATGACAGCTCGAAGCGGATTTATCCCTCCTAGCATAGGYGCACTCAATCCAACGTACTGAAACAAGAGAAATAGATGAGGAAAAAAATTGCGTTAGACAGATTTTKAAAATATTGAAGATGATCATACACCAAGAMGCAAACTCACGGTCCAGACATGTGTCTGTAGCCATTCGATCCATTTTTCGTCCCCCTCAAGTTTCGCTAGCTCCCATAGCTGAGTTTGTCGGTAGTCAATCTCCTCTTCCTCTTCTTCCTCGGGTTCGTTTGTTTGTTTGTTTGTGCCGCTTTCGGGTCCATCCGATGCATCGTTTGTCAACCAATCGTACCATTCATCGACTTCGGCACTAACATCCTCCAAGGTAGATGTCACCCAACCAGGCATCCAACTATCGTTTTCTRCAATTTTTTGCTCCTGTTTCGAAGCAATTTTTTGCTTTACCTTTTTTTGTTCGAGTTGCTCTTGGTGTTTTTTGTAGTTCTGTTGATGCTGCTGTTGTTTTTTCATACTCTGCGCTTTGCGTTTCGCCCGTTTCACGTACCCGTCGAAAGCTTCTTCTCTCAATTCAATTCTCAGCCATTCGATGAAATAGCGAAAAATCAAATTTCCCCTTGTCGTCCATTGCAAAAATTCCGCATCAGGTAGATGATCTGTGAGATAAAAAGTTTCTGGCACTTTTGCGTTCATTCMATTGCATCCAAGTCGACTATCCAAGTTCAAGGGAACGACTCAAAGACAAGATCTCTACGATGAGCAGGACACAAACTTACATTGAATGAGCGACCAGGATTCCTGGCTTTTTGCTGGCGGCCACAGCGCCTTCGATTCGTTTCCTCATCATGCTGAGGAAGCCATCTCGTTTTTCCATAACAGATGGGGTCAGTCTCCAGTCGTATGGAAACCCGATCATGTTTGTTACATCGTATCCCAGGTTGTCTGCCAACCATTGAATGAGCCAAGCATAAACCGTGTTTGTACCTCCAACCAACAGATCGGCACCRATMCCACCGGGAGCCAGAGATGCGATCGAATCCAATCCCTCATCGGCGCGGAGCTTGCATCCCGAATCCCAATCATCGGTATCGGTCTGGTTCAACCCCAGGCTGAGACACTGTTTCAAACAGTCGATGTCAATCGTTGTCCCCATCCGTAACACGAGATTGATGTTGAGCCAAACATTGTCTTGTACTTTGATATCCGACGACAAGGCACCCGCACATTTCTTGAACTTCCACGCTACCAACCGAGTGGACGCCAGGCCCGGTACCAAAAAGATTGGTGGACGCGAATCGTTGATCCAATGCTTCGATTGTTCCCGCAAATGGTCGCGCATCGCGATTGTCTTTGGGTTGTCYCCCCAGTGCTTGTCACGTTTCGTTTTCGTTTTGCCGCCGGTTGCCGCGCATTGCTGCTGCTTTTGTTGTTGCTTCCCGTCGTCTTCCAAGTCAGCGTCACCGGCGCCCTTGAAACAAGTCGGGTCCAACTTTTCTATCTCTTCCACTTCAATTGTTGATTGGGGTGGTGCATGGCAATCATTGTCCCCCGTTGCACTGCACGAAGGATCGGCCGTTAGTGGATCGAACATACTGTCCTCGATCGCGTCCGACGTCGACCATCCCTGGCGGTCAGCTAGATCTTCGTTTTCTGCRGACGCTCCTTCGTCGGCTGTTTCACTTGCAGCAACTTGCTGAAAAACTGATACAYAGTAGCACGAAGATTGTAGAGCGAGCAATAACAGAAAAGCAACAAATTTGAACGAGCGACACGAGTGAAGTCCGTGTTGCCGTCGTCTCCTGATGCTTCTTGTGGTGCGAGACCTGTCCTGTTCTGCGAGCTCCAATGCATCGAACGTCGCAATCTCCAAACCTCGAGGAGGTGTACATTCGTTACCACTTGTGTATTTCGACATGATTGGWGTTCTCGGTTCAGTCGTTGCGAAGATTCAGTATCAGATTCTCGTTATGCCGTATTCGATGCGAAGATTCGGTTTTGGATTCGATCGAATCAATCCTCAATCGAATGCGATTATCCGGCAGAAGAAGAACAAAGCAAACCACTGGCAATCCTATCCTTTCTAGATGCAACGATGATTTGCCATGTACTGTATGTCGTTTAGCCTCCAGTTCAGAAGTTGAATCCTTTCCAGAAAAAGGGTTCGGCTCACAATCGAATTGTGATGGAAGTATGTATGGTACCAAAAGCGCCAAATTTCCAAAATTTGAATGTGCAGTGATAAAAAACTGCGATCGATTCACGTGACACGAGAAAATCCACTCAAGTACGTTCCAGTGTTCATAGGTATCCTAGAAGAGGTGATCGAAATTCAAATTTGAACAACGTCATCAAGACACAAGTACTGATATAGTCTTTATTCTTAGGACATTGGATGAGTCACGATAAATCGTGAATGACGCACTKTTCGTCCGTCCGTCCCACCTTTTAATGAATGGCGCAGCATTTCGCTGTACCGTACCGGATACGAGTACGAGTAAAGTACTCTTACCGCTAAAAGCAGTTACCAGTAGTACTAGTGCTCGTACTCGTACTCGTACTACCGATGAATTAACGAGGAGGGAGAGAAAGCACTGCTGGGTGGCCCACCATGGACTCCCGTCCCGCCCTGTCCCCTCTTCAGGTATCTCTTGCAGTCTCTCTCTCTTCTCTGCACACCGCTTGAGTTGGAATAACACGGAAGGTTATATTCCAATATGGCGGAAGAGACACACCCACTCCAAAATGGTAAGTCAATTWATATTGCTTGCACAAGGGCACGTCGACGGGGGAGAAGCTTCGGTTCTCGTTTCGCGGKAAAACATGGGACGAAGGCCATGTGCCGGATATATCAATTGAGTCGTATGGTGACGATTCGAAGGCGGTGTAGTTAATTCCATGGAGATCACAGCACGATGTGTCGCACCATACGGCATGTGATCTTTCGCACAGAGGGAACTATTTGTTGTCCTTTTCTGCGCCAAGTTTGTTTTGAAAATGCTTTTCTTTGTGTTCTTCACCAGCGTTGCGATTTTCGTTCCCTCTGCTCTTTGAATAAACCATCTACTGCAATCTGACACAACTAAATCTGCTGCAACAAACTCAACCTCACAGAATGGGTAATGTGGGAACACAAGGCCAATCAGGGGCCGAAAGACCCCGACAAGTGGAAAGAAAACATGATACAGCTTTGTAAAATTAGTACGGTGGAGGACTTTTGGAGGTATTTTCAACACTTGCCGAAACCCTCTCAAGTATTCTTTGACGGGGAATGTCGCAAGACGGTAGGACCGGAGTCGAAAACGATCGAGGAGTACTCATTTTTCAAGCAGGGAATCGAACCTGAATGGGGTGATCCTCAAAATGTAACGGGTGGAGAATGGTTTTGTCGGCAGTGCCTGGCATCGGAGGTGCTGGATTTGTATTGGCAAAATCTCGTGATGAGTTGCGTTGGAGAGACGATCAACGACGCTGTCGCACCGGAAGGAGGAGAGAGTATTGAGCAATATGTGAATGGMGTTCGGGTAGTAGATAAATCTAGAGCCTATCCCATGTACAAGTTGGAATTGTGGCTGAACACGAGAGACCCAGCCATCAAGGATAAGATCAAGAATAAGTTGGTAGAAATCATAACCGACGGCCAATCATCTACGAAAAAGCTACAGCCCAAATTCGACTGGAGAGATCACAGTGCTTAGTGTAATATAATATACATTATAAACATTTGCTTTCTCTACTGTACTACTAGGAAGATTCAACGCACGATTGTATCTTGTTTCATTCGCCCCATCAATTACAGTCATTGTTGTGCAGGGGCAAGAACAACACAYATTTTTGACATGATAATTAATAATAAACTTGCCGCGGCGGCTGACTGGAATTGATCGAGCGYTTCTGATTYAATATGGAAGCCACGATGCAAGACATCTGGAACAAAAATCCCAAGAAGTACTCGTATGTARCACAAGATATCACATGCAGAACCGCTCAGCCAGTATGCGCATTGGATCATTTGCGTGTAAAGATGTATTTCGACTCCTCGTTAGTATCGTCTTCTATGTGGAGGGCAATGTGGAAGTCGCACACRTGCTTCTGCTGCAAAGAATGTAGAAGGAAACGACKGAGCACCGTATCCAAACTAAGAATGGTGCGTGGTTTCGCCGACAGAAAGCTYTACAACTCGTCGCGCAGCGCACAAGCCCCGAGACCGGCGAAAGCAAATATTCAATTAACACTTATTCCTTGATTGGTCCAGAAATTGTGACAACGGAGTACTGCAGTTCGTAGTTTGTGTAATTCACGTARTCTCGTTTCTATCTCCCAGAACTGCAAGATTAGAACTTCAGACTATAGAATCGATAGAAAAGCATGGACTACCATGAAACAATGAYAGAGTGTTTCCTTTATCTASCTAATTCTAACAAAAATATGTGTGGTTCGTTGCACATGAGATAGTGATGGTCGATAGTTGCATCACGCAATTAAGTAAATTGTACCMGTCTGACTCTTAACCACGTTTTGTCTTTCTTCTGTTCAACACTTTCGATACTTTGAGTTTCAGTTCCTTTCGTTTTGTGGGAGCTCCGTCATCTTTTTTCTTCTTCTTGCTGTCTGAAGACGATAACAATTCGGCATCAATAGTTGTTCCCGACAATAAAATCGCCCGCTGTGCTCCCGCATCGGTATCGAATGATATGTATGCTTGCCCGTTGCACCTTCCTGTATCTTCGAACTTTATGAGCCTCACAGCTGCAACGGTCCCACAGTTTTTGGTGACCGAGAAAAAGTCCTCGACTGCTTTGACTTTGGCTTCGAATGGCAATCCCGAGACAAAGACTTTTCTGGAATCTGGGTCGTTGATCCCTCGATCCTTTTTTCGTTTTTTGTTGGTACCGCGGACGGTGATCTTGTCGGGGCAGTCATAGATCCAATGTGCYGGTTGATGGCGGTTTTTACAGGCTTGGCAAACGTAATCGGCTGGGACGACTTTGTTCCGTTTTGCCTTTTTCGTTGGGGCTCCATCCTCCTTGGAAGAACTGTTGACAGCAGRAGCTGGGGCACAGACAGCATCATTGGATACATCATTGTCACCATCTCCAGCCGTATTGTTATCATTATCATCGTTGTCATCGCCGCTGCCGTCGTCGTCACCGTTATCGCTGGCACTTTCTTCGTCGCTATCTTGCATGTTTCTTTCRCTTGCTAGACCCGCTAGTTCTGCTTGTTCCTCGCGACGGAGCCGAGCTTCATTTTGGCGTTTTTCTTCCTGTTCTTTGGCCGTTGCAACAGGTGGYAGGCCCTTTTTGACGCGTTTCAACATCTGGCGGATCTGGAACTTGGTGTACGCAATCCCATCGTCGTCCGTTAGAGGAACCTTTTTCATCAACTCCGCCTTCTCTTCCTTTTTCGATTTCAACCGAGATTTGGCTTCTTTCATCTTTTTCTTTTTTGGTTTTTTATCCTTWACTTTTTCACCTTCGTCTAACTTATTGGTATCATTGGAGACGTCCTCGGAACYYTGGTCGACGATTGGTTCGTCGCCATGATCACTGCCGTCGCCGTCGTCCAATTTCTTTCGCTTCTTGCTCTTTTTCTTGTCTTCCTTCTTCTTWTCTTTYTTCGCCTTCTTCTTCGATGAAGCCTCGGCAAGAATGCTACTTTCCTCYGCCATTTCTAAGATGTTGAATCRATTCAACTGTGTCGTTCTTTGGATGGTTTCGTTTCAAACGATTTGTGTTCGTTGGATTCTTTGTTCTTTCCAGCGGACGCATGCACGTTTCCGATCCAAAATGTKTCGATCAGTTTTGGATTTCGAAGCCGAGAATCTCTYCTTCAAAACGGTGGTTGAGAAAATGCAGTGTGCGTGAAAAGTCTGATACGGACCACGCACGTACCGTAACACCTGAAAAATATTTCCTTCAGCTGCAAAAACTACTACTAGTACTACTAGTACTAGTACTAGAAGTATTAGTATTAGTACTAGTATTGCAATTACTACTACTGGGAGTAATCCTTCAGGTAACAGTCCTTATACTAGTACTAGCTTGAACAAGAATTGGTTGCGGCCGCCGCCGTTGTTTTTTTTTAAGGACGGCAGGGCTGCTGCCTGCGGCCAAAAAAACTTACTAGTACGGTGCAAAAACTAGGTTATTGCTACTAGAATGACTTGTTGTCACAACAATGACTGAATGTTTAAGTTAAAAATGAATAATCTATTTTTGGTCAAGGTAATAATTTATTTGCAAAAAATGGTATACCAGGGTTTGTACAAATCCACACTAAAAACAAGTTTCTTTTTGTTTCCTCAGTAAGTCCACGTCACAGGGCTGTAAGAATTCTTCAAAGTTACAGGCTACCGCGCACTAAAGTTAGTGAAGTGCAGTGTAGTGCAGTGTAGTGCACTGTAGCCAATAAATAAATATCTCTAGTAATAGTACTACTAGCTATTAGTAGAGATTCTCAGAATCTTCAACAACCACCACAAACAAAAATAACAACAAGAATGAGAACAACAACAAGAACACCACCAAAAACCACCAGCAGCACACCACACTGGCACCCCAAAAAGATTAACAAAACAACAAGAAGAAGTGCTGGTGGTAATGTTCTTTTTCCTGCTCAATCTTTCTGGRTGTCCCTGCTTTTGAAGAAAAATAGTAGTACTTCTAGGTCGTCGTAGTAGTACTAGTAGTAGTACTAGTACTAATATTTTACCATGAAAGGATTGAACCAAAGAATCAGGAGGAGGAGTTGTTATTACTTTAGTAACAAGAAGAACATTAGTAAGGTGGTTTTCTTTCAATTTCAGCTCTACTTTACACCACCACCATCATTACTATAATTACTACTAGCTAGTAGTACTAGTAGAAGTGCTGTTTGGATATACAACAAGACAAATAACATAAACAGTATTACTATTAGCTAGTAACACTAGTAATTTTATAGGTGGTGCAATCATGCAGCATCATGATCCACGTCACAGAGAGGAATTACTATGCTGAGTTGTTGGAGAACAAGAAGAAGAACAGTCGTCGTAAGCAAAATGCTGATAGGCTGCCCAATAACCTTTAGTAGTAGTAGTAGTAGTAGTAGTAGTAGTAGTAGTAGTAGTAGTAGTAGTAGTAGTAGTAGTAGTAGTAGTAGTAGTAGTAGTTCTTGTACCTTGCTGTTATTTTTCACTTTTCCTGTTGAGAATTTACGGTAGACGGACGGACCAAGGCAAGGAGAACGAACCACCAATTTTGAGGTTTCTATCGCGAGATATTTTTCATTATTTGATGTCACAGCTCATCTTTTATTGCGACTGCGATGATTACGAGTACGAAACTCCAGTAGCTCTCTCAAATTCGATATACACCAACTCGAAGGTTTTTGATCCACGTTTTGAAAGGTAAATCTATCTTTGAGTTCATTAGACAAATAGCTGGCCACTAGAAGCATTTCTATCAACGGCTTACCCCAAGTTAACGAGTAGACAATTCGAGGGAAGTCTCCYGGAAACATCTGAATCTCTGTCAAACTTMGTCTATCATGGGTACTTTCGAGGCTGCCCAGAAGGATTCGAAGAGCGAAGACAAGCAAGTCGCTACAACCAAAAAGCCGAAAACAAAACGCCAGCGTAGAAAGGATCTTCAAAATAGTGACAAGAACAAATGGTTGATCCAACATCCCAAGATCCAGTCGAATGAAAAGAGACAACAAGTCTACATCAAAGATGCGGGGTTGAACGAAACGAAAGCCGAAAAACGGCAGGCGCCCATCGATCCCAAACTGGACTTGATGTCTCCCGAGGTGAAATTTGGGAGACTCTTGGCCGGAACGGATCAGCGTAAACGACACGCCGCTGTGAAAAAACTCAAAGCGTACCTAAAAGCCCGGTCCGATATCTCAGAGGTTGTGGATGGTGATGGTTTGGAGAGTACCAGCGGCGGAATTTCTGAGCTCGATTTGTTGAAGTTGTGGAAGGCTTTGTGGTACACCCTGTACATGGCAGATAAGAAAGCCGTTCAAGAMGAGCTATCGAAGCAACTTGTTCAATTATTGTGGTGTGTTGTTGGAACGGAAGAGGAAGATGAATACGCCGGTCGTGCCTACCTCGAAATGACTGAGGCCGAAGAGCAAGAACTGGAAGAAGGCGACGAAGACGACAGCGATGGTGAGGAGGAAGACGATCACGAGGTGACACTTGAAGAAATCGAGAACACCATCAAAGAGGAACTGGATAGCGACGACAATGGCGAGATAGAAGAGGAAGAGGACGAGGACGAAGCTATGGAGGAGGAAGATCCTGAAGGATCAGATGAAATCATGGAGTTGAACGATGAAGAGATTCCCCACTGTCGGGGTGCGCATCTGGCATCCATCTTTGTCAGGACCTTTTTCCGTACGATCCGTAGGGATTGGGGTACGATGGACAAATACCGCATCGACAAGTTTTACACCTTGATCCGACTCATGATGCATGAGATATACGAATACATGTCTGTCCGGTCCTGGAATTATGGCATCGTGCTTTTGTTGAACGATGCCRTTTTTGAGGAAATACTGAAACATCCTCCCAACGGATTGAGATATCACTTGATTGATTTGTGCTTGGAAGAACTCGCAAAAGTAAACGCCAAGGCGAAGATTCAACTGACCGAAGCTACGTTTCTGGATGTCTTGGAACCATTCTTTGGACTTTGTCAAACTGGCAGGAACGACGATACCGTCCAGGAGAGGGTCATGGAAAAGGTGATGGACAACTTTCTAGAAAACTATTCCATCATAAGCGACAGGGCGCTCAAAGAAGCCGAGGACGAGGAAGACAACGGTACCTCCATCATTTTCAGCAACGTCCACGTCAAGACCATAGCCGAGTTCTTCTTCACCCTCGGAAGCGACCCCGCTACGAAGGACCAWTTCCGCAAGTCGCTGTACGACATGCACAAAAAATACATGCGCCGCCTGAAAAAAATCGGAAAGGACGTCGAGATCACAACGGACGAAGACGGGAACGAAATCTACGAAGGAGAAGAAGAAGACGCAGTTGTCGACGACGTTAACATCAACAACATCGACGAAAGCATCCGCTTCCTCGAAGCGGAGACGGGAGAGAACCAAGAGGATTCGGAAGACGACGATGACATGGGAGACGATGGTGAGGARCCGGTGGCAAAGGTCGAAGCCGAAAAGCCAAAGAAGGAGTCTAAGAAAAAGAAGAAGAGAAAATCGATCGATCCCGAGCCCGAATCGGAAGACAACTCCGCGCCCGCGAGTKCCGAAGCAGAGGGCGACAAGAAGAARAAAAAAAAGAAGAAGAAACGAAAGAGCGATCCCGTGGAAAGCGCTGCAGAGGAAGAGATTGTCATCACCCTGACCGAACAGCAGGACGCCAAAAAGAAGGACAGGGACGCCAAGAAGAAACGAAAGGAAGAAAAGGAAGAGYGTGAAAAGGCAGGGGACGAAAATGCTTCGAAGGGTTCGCGGCGTGTCTCTTTTGGGAAGAAAAACCGGGCCAAGTCCCACAAAGCCTCCATGAAGGCCCTCCGWACGACGGAAGCCCCCGACACCAGGGAAACAGTCCCCGAGAAAGGAATCCTCCGGAAGGAGCCGAGACACAAATCGAGTCTCAAGAATCCTTCRAAAAATGCCCGAAAAAAGGCAGTGAACTATTTTTAGCTCTCCGACTGTGCGATAGAGACGGGATCTCTCGATAGTGTTGCAATCYAAAACAAGCATACGGTTTTATAAGGACGGTSTAACCTGATCGKTTTGATCCAAAAAAAGACAGTTTTTGTCATTCAAGCACTWTTCATTTCGTACAATCGTATCGGCGCATGAAGAGACTAGTAGTGAAACACTGTTATTTATACCACGCCATGGATGCAGCCAATAATTATCTAGAAGATTGAAAAAACAATTGTTGTGAGCTTTCAAACCACAAATGTGAAGGAGCWGGAGGAGGTTTTCGTAATGAATTCGAGCATCTGTTCCAGTGACATGGGCGTATTTATGGTAGCATGACYGCGATTTTTCATGTTAMTRGTTTAGCATTCATAATACGATACAACAAATGACATTCTCATWWTAATATCATGTCATTTCTCTGAGTCAGATATCATGATAATATTRCAAAGGAGTGATAATAAAACTATTGTTTTGGGAGAGGTAAGTATTGTTCAGTACAGTARAAGGTACTGTACTATCGGAATTTGTTGCATTAGGCATRATGTGCAATCGGCCACAGAAGAATGAYACCGGAAATGATCCATGTTCCTTGGGTTCGCAGCATGGTGCGTACCAATCTGAGCCCCCCGTCTCTCGGGTCCGATCGCCCCAGAGGTCATTCCGCATGACGGGAATGGAAATCGATCGGTCGTCGGTGCACGGTTCGTTGTTGGGCAACGCAACACAACACAACATACCAAACCCCTACCGTGCGTTGGTCGTGGGATTGCGTGTGCTGTGCGAGTGATAGCTGTTTTTTGGAAAAGGACGAAGAATGCAAGGCCACGTTTCTTGACGGAAGGCCCAGTGTCACGTTTCATCGTCGAGTGGATCGTGTTGGGCCTCGAAGTGTTGGGCCGGAATTACAAGTTTTTGGTGGAATGCTAGGAATGAACGCTGCATGAAAGCTTATTTCTTACGAAGAACATGCCAGTGCTTTTCGTCGAGTTAATCGTGTTTATCATASCTTTTCGAAGWTTAAATATWGTTCCTACGCAATAATGTCAATTCGAAACCGAAGAACAGAAATGTCGTGACAATAATGTCACACCAAGTATTTTTTTATATTATAGCCCCATTGATTGCGAACCAATTCGATTAATCRACCAGAATTTTGTACGCCTCTTTTTCAGGTCATTAAGATTGATCTAGGCTGTTCTTGGCCGAATTTTCGACTTCGATTATAAACCCCAGAGCGTCGTGCGCTGCAACATAACGGCAATAGATGAGAAAAAATTATTGTCACCRGAACTCCGTTCTGCAGTGCCAGGTACACGCACAAAACAACGCTAGGCACAAAGTGAGGCATCTCGAATACGTTCCACGCTCTCCKAATTCCTGTGCCGTACGACTCGTTGGATGTCATTGATCGACACTTTTAAAGATTGCTCTCCACTGCCACCTGGTCCGACGAATTTCTCTCATCTCTACACAAACGAGCGCGAGAGCATTTTCAAGCATCTGACTCGCCTCGACTCCACTCGACTCGATTCGACTCCAYCCTGTGAATGTCTCMCACACCCTACTCCACTCCACTCCACTCGATCCCACTCAACCCCAATTGCCCAACACCCTTCGACGCCATTGATCACSGGACCCCTCCTGCCTCCCCTATATTGCATTGCATAGCACGTTAGAGTCGACACTGGCGGCACCAATGAACGCGACAATACATTCGCAGCGAGCGATTCTGGTGGTGGTTGTGGTGCTCTCGCTGCTCGCGGCGACAGCGGCAGCCGCGAACAGCGGCATCCAGACCCACTTCGGGGGCGTCTCCTTTGCCGGCGGAATGAGCTACGACGCCGAGCACCAAACCGTGTACGTCACGGGCCAGGTGGGCCCCCATTCCTGCTTCGTGGGCGTCCTGAAGCGGGTCAAGGCTCCYKCGGAARGGGCCCAGACGAAATCCGCCCCGGTGGAGCCGGCGACGGGCCTGAAATTCCTGTCCAAGCAGACCTTTAGCGAGCGGGCGATCTGCCAGACGATCGCCTTTCGGAGGGACGTCTCCCGGCCCGGAAACGCCCTGCTGCTCAGCCTTTCGGAAGAGGGGGGCCTCCTGACCGACAAGCGCGAAGAGGGAAGCCGGAGGGCCATGCACTACGGAGGCCTGGTGGCCCTGCAGTACAGCGCGGACGGGACCTCCAGCCACTAYGCCCCCGACCACTCCGTTCTGATGTACCAAACGGCCCCCGTGACGGTGCCCCGGTCGATCACGAACGACCCCAAGCACACGAACCGGGTCTTTGTGGCGTCCATGACGTCCGACTCCAAGGCGATCGAATACCGGAACGCCCTCGGTACCCCCCACGAGAACGACGGCCTGGGACTCACCACGGTCCCCAACCTCACTCCCGGCGGGGGGCTGCTCAAGTACGGAAACAACTTCGCGATGACCGTCGAGTCCATCCGGCTGGCGACGGAGTTTTCGGACGCACAAATCCAGTGGAGAAARCCCTTTGGCGTGAAACGGAACGGCAGCAGCGTGAGGCGAACCGGCGTCACGGTCAACCAGATTCTTTCCCACCGGATCGGGGGGGAGGGCGGCGGCGGCGACGACGACGACGACGACGATCCCACCCATGCACTCTACGTGGTCGGGTCGGTCATCGGGTCCAGCCCCGCCTTTGGGGAGCCGGAGTCCGAGAATCCCGAGGGAACGAACCGCAAGGCGGGCTTTGTCACGAAGCTCGATCCCGACACGGGCGATCTCCTTTCGTCGCGGAGGATTCGTTTCGAATCCAACGACGGGAGCGGCAAGGCCTCCGGGGATTCCTTGGTGGATACCTATGTCGAGGCGGTGTGCGAGGGAGCCGGGGACGGCCAGGACGACGCGATCTTTGTCGTGGGGAGCTATGCCCGCCCCGTCCCTCAAGGCAATCGAACGCGCTCGCTGCAAGCCGAAACCCAAACCGACGACGGCATCGGCGAAGACGACGATGACGACGACGATGCTGTGGACGATGATGGCGTCGTGGGAGAGGACGATGCTGTGGACGATGATGGCGTCGTGGGAGAGGACGATGACGACGACGACGACGACGCCTTTTTTGACGATGATGATGCCGCCACTGGAGAAGACGACGATGACGACGACGACGACGATGGCAACCTCTTGGATGGCGGCAAAACCTTTGGCGTTTTAGACTTTGACGACGACGACAGAGCCAACGGCGACAACGTGTTTGACGACGACGACGACATCGTTGATGATGACGACGACGATGACGCCTATTCCGACGGGGAGGCTTCCGACGAGGGGCCCACCATCGCCACTCCCTTCGTAGCAAAGCTCCGGGCCTCCACCCTCGAAACGGTGTGGCAGCGGGACTTTGAGAGCACCACCGACTCGCGCGCACTGGGCTGCGGCTTCGATGCAGACTCGAACACCGTCTACCTCGCCGGCCTCGTGGAAGACGGGGGAGAACTGGTGGGCCGAACGACCTCGCTGTTGGGCGACGACGTCTTTTTGATGCGGCTCGATGCCACCGACGGAGCGGTGGTGTGGGCAAAGCAACTGGGCACGTCGATGGACGATCGATTGGCGTACGGGGGAAGCGGGCTGGCGGTCCTCGAGGGACAAAAAGGAGTCCTGCTCATGGGAGACACCAAGGGCAACCTGTACTCCATCCCGGMCAAGGAMTCGGAGATCTTTGTCGTGGAGGTGGACGCCGACGGCAATCTTCCGGAAATCACCGAAACGTCGGGGATYGACTACTCCTCCGAGGCCTCGGACCTCGAAATCTCGAATCCCGTCAACACGGAAGGCGCAGAGGTACAGACCGACGAAAAAGAGAGCGAAAMGGACAACGGCTCGGACGAGAGCACTCCCGAGGATGCGAATYCCATCCGGACTTCGATTCGAATAGGCCACGTCGTGTACCTGTTCCTGACGATCGGGCTCGTTACGGTGGGTTGCTCGGGAATTTCGTACGTTCTCTCCAAAAAGAAGCGGGCTTCCACGGAGCGGGCCCTGGTCTTTAGCTACCTACAGAACTTTGACCTGGAGGACATTGACGTGAAACAAGCCGCGACGGGAGGCTGGCACGGGACGTATGTCGGAAACCTGGCTCAGGGACTCAACGTGCGGGAAGAAGACCAGCTGTACGGTGGCAGGGGCAGCGACGGGGACGCCGGTGCCGAGGACGGAACGGGGAACACCACCCTCGACAGCGATTCCGTCAAACGCCAGCTAAACAAGCTGAGCCACTCGTCGGTGGTGAGGGACATCTTGTTCATGGACTACGACGAATCGATCTACAAAGACGGGGATTCCAAGAACGGCACGAAAGCCGACAACGACGCCAAGAACCGAGACAATCTCGTGAAGGATCCGATATTGTACGATTCGGATCCAGGAMAAGGSGACGACGACGAAAAAGAAGACGACGATCCGTGGGGAAGTGAAATAATATGATCGTATTGTCCTCGACGAGAAAGTTAATTGTATATCATTATTTTCATAGCATCTATTTTATTTTAAAATAAATTTTCAACGACTCGGAATCKAAGCCAAGGATCAGGGCGCCAGAAACGATTGTCAGCGACACGTTTTCTATGGTCGTGCTTCGGAACCTACAATCAAGGGGAAGCAAAATCAAAAATGTACCCAAAGAAAAGAGTGCGCAACTCATCACATTCTCGATTGGAATAGAAATTGATAATTTATCACTCCTCGCATGGGGTGCAATATACCCCATTGCATGCAGAATCAGTGAACGTAACAACCGTGAAGTATGGGTTGGTTTCGGCGAGCTGAACGTTCAGAAAATAATTGTCAGCAAAAGTTCTTTGTTCTTCCCTAGGAACACAAAACGTCTATCAGAATCATTCCATGCACCCGGTCTTCACGTACCTTCTTCAGCCATTCGTTGCATGCGCCACAAGGGCGCAGCGGATTTATRTCCTGTCAAGTGTAGAAAGAAGAGTTTGAGGAGACATAGAAAAGACGACACCAACACACCACGGGCCAACCTTGTTTCGACTCACGTGACCAGAATGAACAACTACGGCTCGTCTTTGTTTTCTTGTTTGCTTTTGTGGTTTGTTGTACAAAAATATTCTTCGCACGGGGGTCGATGACTGGGACGAAGAATCTAATGTTGCGTTTGGCTGAACATCTTCGGGATCTGATTGTCCAGATGACAACGTCTTCTTGTCTACAAAGACGGGTGCATTGTCCTGYCCAGCGAAGATAGAATGGTCTTGAACAATCCATTCGTCTTCTCCCCCCAAACTGGACTTGCGCGAAGGTCTTCCGAGGCTAGATTCGTCCTCTACGGTTGCTGTTACTAGACTGGCAACGCTGTTCAGGCTCTGCGACCGAGGAAGCCCACCCACGCTTGTCGAGGCTTGGAGTTGTTTAGGATTGGGAACCGCCAAGACCGCAACCATYTTCAAATCTTGGCGTCTCAAAGACGGATTATCCGCTGATCGGTGTAAAAATAAGACTTGTTAGGTTGATTTGAACAAAATTTGCCCACCTGAAATCCGTGTTCGTTATCTTACCTAAGGCAGTCCCAATAACGTTCCGCTCGGCACAAAGAGATCCAGTTGGCATGCTGACTTCCATGTTTGTGCCCCGATAGAGTTTGAGTTCTCCATTGGGAGGCTGTACAGCAAGTATAGCTATGACAGGTTTGTGGGCTTCGGGTGTCAGAAAATGAGGCAAAGGTGGGGTTAGAARTAATGGCATTGGGTCACGTCCCTTCCATGTTGGAACTTGCAGGTTCTGTGCTTCTTTTACCTTGGATTGAACTTACTCTTGCGCAACCAAAAGGCACGGATGTCGTTCGAATCGTCCGATGAGTTCGAAAGTATCTTGAGAAAATCGTCTCGGAAGTTCTTCATTTCTTCTACAACTCGCTTCACAAGTGACCCATCCTGTAGCTGATTGCTTTCCACGGGGGGCAAAGTTTCTATTTCTTCAAAGGAGTGCACCTCGACATCGCTGTTTACGATTTTCGATTCGTGCCAAAAGGTTTTGAGCTGCCAGAAATGATAATACGTAGGTTTGAAGGTTCGAAGAGCGGCTTGAATAGCTGAATTTCGTGCGGGCGACCCGTCGGCATAGCTGATCGTAATRGAGAATGACTTTCTCCATTCCGTAGAGAAAGGCCGATCTTGGTCGATGCTATCTTTTGCAGTTGAAGAAAGATTTATGATTTCGTCTGGRTACGGYAATCCTTTGGCATGCGCATCTCTATATTCCTGTACCCGGGGAAGAAGTTCCTGGTTGACGAACGCGATGTTTTCGTCGTAGCGGAAGATATTCGTATCGGAATGGATGTGCAACACGACAAGTTCGGGAAAGATTACCTTCAAAAACATCTTCATGAGCTCTGCACATTGTTCTGTAGAATTTCCCTTTGCGGAATGCGTCCAATTCCGGGGTTGGCCTACGCCGCTAACAAGAATCAAAACTTGTTTTGGTTTCAGAGCGGATTGGGTTGTAGCAGATGGAAAATTGTATTTTTGGTGGATTCTGTCCTCCCACAGAGGCATCAAAGTTGCGAGCAATGGGAAAAAGACGGCATTRATGTTCAGTGTGCTATTGGGCGACATCGGAGAAGAACAGGCGTCGACTCTCGAAGCGTCACGACCACGCACGCGCAGATTGTGGAGTTCGGATGGGGAYACCCGGAGGGGTCGGTGCGATTTGTCGTTTCGGTCATCGTTCAATCGAAACCCTATGGGGATGTCGTCTCTGAAATTCTCTGAYGAAGGCTGCGGTTGCTGAGTTTTGTCGTTCCGTTCGTACCGAGGCAAGTGAATMACAGCTTCTTCGAGTTCTCTCTGCCGACATCCCTGCAAAAAGTCAACCAACCGTTGTGAATATGCATCAAAGGCGGAAAAGCGGGGTCTGCAGAGACAATAGGGATCGTTCCCGTCCATCGCAAAACCAGTAGTAGACGATGGCAGCCGGGGAGCGTCCAAACTCAGCACGAGATCTGTGTGCGATACGTTGTGCACAAGCAACTCGGCGTATCGTTGCTGGTTGCCGTGTTTTTCGCCTTGCGTTATCCCGAGCGATACAGTCGTTCGCTGCACCGATGGTGGGTGCTTGAAAGAAAGCTGAACGGGCGGTGGATATACGTCCTGGCTCGACGACAGGCTCGTAGATCTYGTTCTCGTTCCCGGCTTTGGCATTACAAGTTGCTTAGAAGAACTCGTGCTGTGTTGCTTCAGCAGCATTCGCAGCTCGTTTATCGGATCGGTTTCCTCGTTCCTTTCAGAAATATTTTTGCCGTCTTCTGATCTAGCATTTCTTTTCGGTATTTCGTCCTCGTCGTCACCAGGACAACTGCTTTCTTCGCGAGACTTCTTATAGATCAATAAGGATCCCAAAACGACCCAGTCGACGAGAAGATTTATTATGGTACTACTTCCAAGCTTGTCATTGGCTGCCCTCGTCCGSACAGACGRCAAGGAGCCATCCATAGAGATTCCTCTGCGATTTTGCGCTTGCTGTTTCCATAGAACCCATACCGATGCCATCCACAGAGGATAGTCGTCTTTCAAAGACCGAACAAGTATCCCGGAAGGCCAYGACTTCAGGGCATTGATCCCGATCGTAGAATGGAACCAACGAGAGATCCAACCCCAATCGGTCAGAGCGCCCCTATCATCACCATTCCTCATTTCGTATTTGTGTTGCAACACTTTAGTGATTTGTGACCCCAGGTGTGAAATTCTCCGACGGTCTCCAATAATTTCTGATGTGACGCCAAGAACAAAGAATTCTTTTTCGTACACGAGTTTTGGTTCTTTTCGAGATTCAACAACAAGAATCGGGTTGCTTCGCAGAAACAAAATCTAATCAACGTCATCTCAAATCTATCTCTCCTACAGAACCGTACTTGGTACGTACGGTACCAAACTACGATAATTCGTTCAAATTTGATTGGGTTCTTCGTGTGCACTTCGTTCTCGTTCCCTCGTTCACAATGTTCTTCTTTTGTTTCATTCACGAAGCTAGACACGCGCGAAAGTGGTCATGGAACGAGCGCGCGGGGGGGGGGCAAGATCTCACAAAATGGTTTCTCTCACAAAATTGACGAGAGAGACGAGCTGCGCRATGAAGCATGTCTGTTTTTCGTTCGAAAATTTCGAGGCCAGGTTTGCTACCTCGGAAGAATGAATCCGCAACAAGGCAAGGCTACCRTACACACAACTTCGAGGAACTGCGAGGTCGCACAACAAGAGCAARCAAATTAACCGTCAAGTTTCGATGTGCAGGATTTAAAAATCAAAAACTCCCCGATCACATCGGAGTGGTCTATGTTAAATACAACAGTACTGTACTTCCTATTGATGATTGGTAATATCCGTTACGTCACCCAAATAACTCGGAAAATTGCATCGAGAAGACAACCCAATTGAGTGCGGTGAATCAGWCGTAAGTGAATACGCTGTTGATTCAAACTCACTCACCTCTTCAAAAGATTTAGGATATCTAGCTTWTGGGAATAGATCCGGGCCGATAACTATTTCAACGTGACGTGAAAGATCACTCAATATTATTGTCCATTGAGAGACGGAGAAAACACCTAGCAGCCGACATGGAGCCCACRAAGTCGCACGCCGCTACTGATGCTACCCTAGTAAGTGCAGCCGACAATAATCCGAATACMATTAAAGAGGATCTAGAAAATCCTAGGAGTCCAGAAGCCAAATCGATGTCACACACGGATGAASCTCAGAAAAGCATCGAAGACGACGGCAAAGCTAGCGCTAGCGACGCTGACACTGCCAGTGACATGGAGAGGGATAGMAATTTTGTTGTAGATTCTCCAAAGGGCTTTTGGAACAGGGTTTGGAAACCAGAAGAAGAAGAGATCACATTTTCGGTGGACAGCAAAGCGTCGCTCCATGGTCGCAGGGCGTCGATATTGTCGCTAGAGAGCGACCTAGGCACCTCAAGCAAACCATTAAAAGTCTGGTATCGCAGCATGGTCATTCGGCAATCTTGCCACAGCCACCTGGCCGATAAATATATCTCGAAAGATATGTACTTTAATACTGCCTCCATCACAATTACGGCTATAACATCCTCCGCCATTTTTACTTCGCTTGTGCCAAGCRCAGCTGCTAAAGCAGCTCAAGCTGGTACATACAACTCTTTGGCGGTGACGGCAGGCATTCTTGCAGCCTTCAACACTGTGTTRCAGGCGATAATGAAAWCTACTGCATACCACAGAAGAGGGGAAAACCACCTAATCGCATTCAAACAATACACAAARATGAGGTTCCAACTGGAAAATCTCATTGGAGACAAGATGTCTTACTATCACCACAGCGAGATCGATGACAGAATGCTCGATGTGTGGATAGAAAAGTACGAAGAACTCTTGGAATCAGAGCCAATGATACCGCAACACATCTTGGAGAGCATAACACAGAGAGAAGACGATGCGGGTCTCAAATGGACGAGACAGACGATAGAAACGGAATAGATATCGGCAGAAATAAACTCAGAARTTGTTGCTCAAAACTTTTTCGCACCGCAAAATTTCACCAGACATGTAAAATACTTTCCACTGGAAATAAATTTCGCATACATAGTTTTCATTCTTATTCCTACCCACAGTACGTGTRGATGGATCTTGCGGTTGATTTTTCGATCCTTACCCTATTTCGCCACTTCCGTCTTCGTCCTTTTCAGATCCCCCTCTTCTCTTCGCTTCGACATATATCTCCAAGAAACCTAAACTAGTATGGAGAGCTTCTACGCACAGTGCCAATCGATCTCGATCGTTGCGGCATGCCAAGAAAGCAGGACGAATTTCGTCGCTCACTCGGGTCGAATACCTTCGAATTGGGTTGAGCAATGCTACGACCCAAACGGCTCTTTCCATTTGGCGCCTCGGAGGGTAGAGCGCATAATTATTGTTCCGACGGCGAGTGCGGTGACTGGGATCGTTGTCTGTTTGTAGCCGTTCTTGTTGCATTTCGGTGGCGACGGTGTCTTGCAGCGACAATCTCAATGAAGCGGGCGTCGCCAAACCAGCCTCGAACATCAATTCCATCCAATCGTCGACCATTGGTGGGATCAAAGAGAACAGTTTGTCTGAATCACTCTGAATCTTTCCCCTCTGGACGAGCTTTTGGTCGTCGTATCTTCCATCGAGGATTTCGACATGAGCCATATGGAACGACCCGCTAGGATCCATCCACGGCTCACTCATCAATCGAAAAAGTCGGGTCCCCCTGAAACTAGTCGTTATTGCTTTTTCTTGGTTCTCGGCGGTTAGGCTATACGCAAAGTCTTTGGTCTGAACAGGAGATGTCACACCAGTGGTTAAAATTTGCTTGTTTTTGGGATCGAAAGCCACTATGCCAATCTCTATCTTTCCTGCGGCACTAGCACCGTGGTCGGCGTAGTTCTGCTCGCTCTGTGCTATGTACTTGATCAACTCTTCGAACTTGGGATCCCCGGACCGAAAATGCAACCTCTGGCCAGGGATCAAGGGTTCGGCCATGAAAATGATTGGTATGACACGCCCGCGCGTTTTCATATGATGCAACTTCTTCCTGTCGAAAGAGGATAGGGGTAACAAATCGGCATTTTCGCCAGGTCTCGTAGCAAGACGTCTTGGAYGCAAACCGATCCTGCCATTCCTCTGCTTGTTAGTCCAGGGCAGCGATGATGGCACGAAGCATCCAGCCTGAACTATGACTGCAAACATGATGAGTAAGCAACAGTAGAGGTATCGTTGAAAGAGGCAATGCTCTGCTGCACCTCGTCTCATTGTCAWGGKGTATTTTATACCTTGACCCGACTCCGGTAAGAAGTCGTGTATTTTCTGACGAATTGCGATTCCGAAGCAACTGTTGTGTTTCTGGCGAGCTCGGATATAATTTTATGACTCGCCCCTTAAAGAGTTTGATTGCGTCAAAACTTTGGCGCTTTCATAGGATAGCAAGTAACAACGCATTGTCAAATTGCATCTCTGGTTCGATAATTGTATTACTGTATCGGGAGGAGAAGTAAAACTAGAGGTAATTGTACTCAGCCCCGAAAGAAGAAAGAATTCGGCGGTATCAAAAGCAGCTTTTTTTCGCCAAAAAGCACTGAAGTTCGATGTGTTCAAGATCATTGGGGACGTGTACGGTACAGAACGATACGTACGATACTCGT
>CAACVS010000026.1:202226-222832 GCA_900660405.1 Pseudo-nitzschia multistriata | reverse complement strand
GTATCAGCGGCTCGTATCAGCGGACGCCGTATCAGCGGACGCCGTATCAGCGGACGCCGTATCAGCGGACGCCGTATCAGCGGATCAGCATCCTCCGTATCAGCAAGTCCCCTCTGGTATGATGGATCAGCACCAATACTGGCGTAATCATAGACCATTGTCATAGACCGTAATCGTAGCCAGACCGACTCCTCCGTATCATCGGCTCGTATGAGGGAGCCTCCGTATCAGCATCCTCCATATCAACGGCTCGTATCAGTATCCTCCGTATCACGAGCTCCTCCGTATCACTGGCTTGTGTCATTGGCTCGTATCACTGGCTCGTATCACTCGCTCGTATCAGCGGACACTGTATCAGGGGACACCGTATCAGCGGACACCGTATCAGCGACTCGTATCAAAGGACACCGTATCAGCGACTCGTATCAGCATCCTCCGTATCAGCTGCTCGCATCAGCATCCTCCGTATCAGCGGACCCCGTATCAGGATCTTCCGTATCAGTGAGCGGACGCCGTATCAGCATCTCCGTACCAGCAGACGCCGTATCAGCGACTCGTATCAGCGAGTCTCCGTATCAGCATCCTCCGTATCAGCAAGTCCCCCCTAGTATGATGGATCCGCACCAATACTGGCGTAATCGTAGCCAGACCGGCTCCTCTGTATCAGCGACTCGTATCAGTGGCTCGTATCAGTGGCTCGTATCAGCGACTCGTATCAGCGACTCGTATCAGCGACTCGTATCAGCATCCTCCGTATCACCGGCTCATATCACCAGCTTGTATCACCGGCTCGTATCAGCGGACACCAAATCAGCATCCTCCGTATCAGCGACTCGTATCAGCGGAAACCGTATCAGCGGACACCGTATCAGCGACTCGTATCAGGGGACACCGTATCAGCGACTCGTATCAGCGGACACCGTATCAGCGACTCNGGAGCTCGCGCAGCGCGTGTACCCAAATCGTACCAGAAAATGTACTCTGTTGAGGTCCGTGTTATTTGTGTGGGAAGAGTTTTGTACTGTGCGCTCTCGAGCTAGAGAGCGCACAGTACAAAACTCTTCCCACACAAATAACACGGACCTCAACAGAGTACTACATTTTCTGGTACGATTTGGGTACACCAGTAACATCACTGAGATCGAGAGCTTTAGCTCGAGATCAAAGTGAGGTTACTACAAGTATTATCTTCAACGCCAACAAGCTCGAGAGCTTGTTGGTGTTGAAGATAGTACTTGTAGCGCTGAAAGCAGAGCTCTTCCAAAGTTATTTACGTAACCGTTGAGTAGCACCGAAATTACATGTACCCGCGCACTCTCAGTTACTGCGCGTTACAAAAAACTAACACTAACAAAGACTAGTTATTTTTTGCTTAAGTACACACACAAAAAGCTGGTTACACAGCGCGCGGACTGAATTTTGTAACYGTATTTGTAACCAAACCCTTCCCTATAGAGAGGCCCTTCTTTTCTCCACGATATTACTAGTAGTGTGGTTACAAAAAAAAGCGGGTCTGGTTACAAAAAAAAGCGCACAGCGCCCATTTTGCACCTCAACAGGTACAACACTAAAAACAAGCTGTCTTGGTTGCTCACAATTTTCAGTACTGAATACTACTACTAATACTGCACTGACCAAAATTGTGACCAGTTTTCGATGAAAACTGATCTTTTTTGCTATTCTAGTACAAACTCACGTAGAAAATACCGTAGAAATATTGATTTGCAGGGGGAAACAAGCAAAACAGCAGCATCCGTATCGTATCAGCGGTTTGCTCCTCCGTACCGTATCAGCGGTTTGCTTGCTCCTCCTATCGTATCAGCATTCTCCGTAGTATCAGTGAGCGTTCTCGTCCGTAAAAGAAGCAGTGCAGTAACCTCGAGCTCACGACGGATACATGTAATTCCGATGCTACTCAATCGATTACGTAAATAACTGTGGCATCGCATCGGTCCCAGCGCTGCAAGTACTTTCTTCAGCAACACCAACAACAAGCTCTCGAGCTAAAGCTCTCGAGCTTGTTGGTGGTCGTGTTGCTGAAGAAAGTACTTGCAGTAACCTCACTTCGGTCTCGAGCAAGCTCTCGGCCTCAGTGATGTTACTGGTGTACCGAAATTGTAACCAGAAATTTGTACCTTGTTGAGCTCCGTGTAATTAGCAGGGAAAAAGTTTTGTACTGTGCGCTCKMGAGCTWAAGCTCKMGAGCGCACAGTACAAAACTTTTTCCCTGCTAATTACACGGAGCTCAACAAGGTACAAATTTCTGGTTACAATTTCGGTACACGCGCGGACCGTGCGACGCCACAGTTATATCACATACCTGTTGAGGTGCACACCCTGGTTACAAGCGCGCACAAGGGAACCAGTGCGCCTGTTTTTGTAACCAGACCCTTTTTTTTGGTAACCGCACTACTATTAGTAGTATCGTGTAAAAATATGGGCTCTCCTTAAGGAAGGGTTTGGTTACAAAATTCTGGTTACATAATTCAGTCTGCGCGCTTTGTAACCTGTTGAGGTGCATGTACTTAGGCAAAAAATAACTAGTGTTTGTACCGTGCTGCGATCTGCTCAACAAATCGTGTACCTAAAAAATACCATGCGCGCTGAGTACATGGAAATGTTGAGCTGCTCAACGGTTACTAGAAGTACCACTTACGGTACATCGCGATGAGAAAATTTGGCAAGTAAATAAACTACGGCACTTTACTGTACGGGTACCATACTGTACTGTAGAAATAAAAGGTTAATTGCTTCCGCTAGATTGTTGAGAAGTGCTGTAAGTACCGTACTCGTAATATGCCAGTAAAAAATAAAAAACATAAACTGACCATACCGGTACCAAGTACCGTACGTCCTGGATAAATAAGGGAGGTCAGACAAATCAAAACCTCTAGCTTGAAAAAGAACGCCGTTTCTGATACAGATTTCTTCTTCAAGCCTAATTGTTCATAATTTCTGGGTCATTGTGAATTTCTTCAGTATTCCACAGATATCAAATAATACAAGTACTTCGTACAGTATTTTCTAATACGAAGGATGAAGTGCTCTTACATTGCTGGTTTCGCCCTTGTCGCTGTGACTGTTGTTGCGATCCAGTTGACAAATATAGGCAATGAACGCAGAGATGAATTGGCTGACATGACGAGTAATTTTTGGTGGACCCTTCTGGTTGCTTCGTCTTTAAGTCCCTGGACGATCCAACGTATTTACGACCTCGGTATCTCTTACGGCACTCTACGATCTAGCAAAAYAAGATTCACGGCGCATGAAATGATCAACAACATCGCTGGCGTTCTCTATCATGTATATCCTCATCCTTGCTTCGTTTATGTTGCGATGGTGAACTTCCCTCTTTTGTTTTCAGAATTGTTCCAAGCTGTACTACAAAGGAAGGAGGCAAACATGTTGTTGCGGCAGAAGAAGAAGCAGAACGTATTGGATGAAAAGGAACATAAGCTTTGTGAAGTACCTGAGTTGGCGTCCCTAATMTCTTTCAGTGTRATCGTGTATACTGTAGCCGCCTTGCTTGTGGGCAAATCCTACATCCTTTCTGGTTGCGGAGTTATCACTTTAGCTTTCCCCCTTCTACGATGCGATGTCAGCTCTTCCATCGCGATGAACGCCGTACCCTTGGGCATTCTATTTTTGTTGGAAAATCACTTTGTTATTCAACAAATTGAGAGTTGTCACGCAATGCATGTGCTTGGTCACTATGCTATTCACAAGGCCACAAACGATCTCTATGTTGGGTATTTTGAGGAATATCAGTTGACAAACAAAGTGTGCGGCTAAATCACGATAAGATGGTGAAAAATCTCACTTTGAAGCACGTGAACGACGGAAGAGAATTTCGGAGGTTGTGCTTCTTGCACTTAATTGTAAAAATAAACACGCATTCATGTGAAATTTAGAAATTTCGGTACATTCTGCAGTTTAAGTTTTGTCGAGCTTTGTGGCCCATGGAGCTCGTTAAGTAGTAAAGGTGCCAACGGGACATTTATTTGGGAACGGAGGAAGTAGTAATTTACGTTGCCCCATTGAATTGTTTTGTCTATCGTATGGACGTACAGACGACCAAATCCATCGGCATCACTGRTCAGGACTGGGATATTGTAATTCGTAATTCCACTCTCACGAAAAGGAAATTGAAGCTTGGTTCGTATCGTGGTAGTCGTACAGCACGGTACTGTGGAGTACCGTACGTWGCGGTACAGTACRAGGTACAAGTATGAGATTTATTCCATTGAATGTAAYTGTTTCGATAGTATTGTTTGGTATTGATAAACAGCCGRTTGATCTAGTGACACTTGTCACCGATCTACTTTGTACCAATACRATGTCATTTGATCAAAGAAAGCGAAGATTCCTTGGGCAGCCAGAGTTTGTGTTCGCGATCGTTGTCCTCGTTGCATTGGCATCGCTTCAGCGTTCGCCGTCCGTTTTGTACTGCGACGCCTTCGTCGCGCCATCCGCCCGAAGTAGTTGTCAGCAGTCAAAAAGAATACGGCAAGTGCAATTCTCAGGGGAACGGATAAGAGAATCACCACAGTTTTCGAGATCGACGGTTGTGCAAACTATTGCGTCCGGTGACAGCGCCGGTGATGAAACCCAAAATRCCGATGCCGCCAATGCAGAAAGCAGCGTTGAATATTCCTTCTACGACGAGGTTACAATTTTGGTCAAGGCTGGGAGTGGTGGACAGGGTGCCTCTACGTATAGAAAAGGAGTTGGTGGTCAAAATGGTCCACCAGATGGAGGGAACGGGGGGAATGGGGGGAATGTTATCTTGATGGTAGACGATTCGCTCAACACGCTGGCCGGGTTGTCGCCCATTGCTTACAAAGTTAATTCGTTTGGTGGGAGTGGAGCAGCGGTRTCGGCACAACAGGGTCGGCCACGTTATAAATCGTTTCGCGCAGAAATTGGATGCGACGGCATGCGGCAAATGAAAAGCGGAAGGTACGGAAAAGACGTCACCATACGTGTTCCACCAGGGACCGTCGTCCACGAAATTATAGAGAACGAAGACGACGATGAGTACGGAGACGACAACAAGGAAAATCTGGTCGAACTCGGAACCCTGCTTCTTCCAGAGCAGGGTGGTGAGGTCAATAATATCGACAACCTGGACAACAATGTGGTTATGACACGGCGGATGCGTAGCAGTGCCATTTCATCGTACGCGAAGCCCACAACGACACTCGTTGTAGCAAGGGGTGGGGAAGGCGGCGAAGGATCCGGTATAAATCAGAAGGGTAGAGGTGTACAGCGACCACGATTGTCACCACAAGGTGGAGAGAAACGGAAATTAAGATTGACACTAAAGTTGGTCGCGGATGTTGCCCTAGTCGGTGTCCCTAATGCCGGTAAATCGACGTTTCTCTCGAAGGTAACGAGAGCGAAACCACGCATTGCAGATTATCCCTTCACGACGGGTGAGTTMAAGAGCAAGAAAACTCGTCGTTTTGTTTTGCAAACAACTCTTCTTGATTCACCGTTGAATTCGGCGTTGGTTTGAATGGTCTGCGCGTCCCTAACACAAATTTGTACGTTGCCGTTCTATTGCACCGCAAAAACAGTTATTCCTAACCTGGGAGTATGGGTTCCACAAGCATTATTTGATCCAGATGGTCGCGGAACAAAAGGAGGCGGTGGCACGGGTGGAAATGGTTTGGTGCTGTGCGATGTTCCGGGTTTGATCGAGGGTGCATCCCGTGGAGTAGGACTCGGACACGCGTTTTTGAGACATGTCGAACGGTGTCACGTGATTTTGCATCTGGTCGATGCAACGTCAGAGGATCCCGTAGGAGAGTTCAAAATGCTCAACGGAGAATTGATCAAGTATGGAACTGGACAGTTGGCTCGCATGCCCCAGGTTGTCGTCATCAACAAAATCGATGCCTACGAGAGTGATAAGAAACCAAGCCTATCTCTCGAGGAGTTAGAAGYGCAATTGAAGGATGCTATGAGTCATTCTAGATTGATGAGAATGAGTGCAAAGGAGGAAGATGGCGTCGACGATCTCATGGTGCGATTGTCAGCTTTCGTCAAAAAAGTTRCTTAGTCTAGCTCTCAATTGCTACTTTTTCTGAACCGTTGTACCCCAAAGGCGAAAAAATAACTTAATGGAAAAGGGAAAMTTGGATTTTCGGCTATTTTTCTTTCAAAAATAAAACAAAACGCAAGCAACATTGAGATCAATGGATTTGCATTGCAGGGATGTAGCGAATAGTCCAAAATTGCAATACGAATTATTGAATCAAACCAGAAAAAAAAAGTAGTAGTACTTTATCTCAGTTGTGAAAAAGCAGTACGGTAGGTAATTATTGCGGTTCCAGGATAATTCTCGATAAGCATGATGTAGTAATTTATTTCGAAATTAAATACTATCCGACCACTCRATCACACTTCGAATAGGGTCGGCATCAATTCCATAATACGTTGATAGTCTCGTTCGAATATTTCACGGTCGGGATGAATCATTTGAATCCAACCAGCATCTGTTTTGATGTCAACAGTTGGTTCAATAACCGACAGTCCCGGTTGCAAAAATTCCGGAAAGACCTCTAGATCCAGGACGCTTTGCATTGATTGGATTTCGTACAATGCTTCTTCGTTCAATCGCTTCAAGAGCCCCCTCTTATCGTTGACCAAGTGGATCATGGCACCATTCATACGTCTCGAGGGATAGTCGGGTAGAAGATCCCAATCGATTTGGGCGTCCTTGAGGATGTCCTCACCGTTGGCTTCATTTGCATCGTCGTCTCCAAAATAGGCGGCTAAAAGCATGTCATAAAGATTGTATCCAATTGCGTTGTCAGTCAAAGGAACAAAATTCATATTGTGTTGTCTACAATTGACTTCTATCAATCTAGGGCCGTCAGGCGTGATGATCAATTCGCTGTGTGTTATCCCCCATCGAATATCCAATGCGTTCAAGCACTCATCGAGGTATTTGTAGATTATAGRAAGGAGAGGATCACTAGTTTCGGTGCTGCTTTCATCGTCATCATCGTATATCATCGTAGCATAATATACTTGACGGCGTTTTTCACCGATCTCATCGCCCTCGTTAGTTTCCTCGTTCGTTATATCTAGATCCCCTAGCACATGTGTTCGTTCTATTGTTGGTGGCTGAGGYCGTTTGTCATATTTCCAAACAGCAGCAATCTTGAGTTTCCCATTCTTCGTAACGGTATCAATTGCATATTCTTGCCCGACGGCATATTCTTGAACCAAAACCGACTCGTGTTTTTCAGTCGGTGATCCTAAGATCGTGGATCCCTTCACCGTTTCGTATGCTGACCGAACGGATTCTAGATCATTGCATAGAAACACGTCGTCCGAAGCGCAACCCCGCACGGGTTTCACCACTACGGTAGTGGCTGACAGTGAAGAGAACTCATTCGTTGCAAATTCCACCGCTTCGTCTATTGTACTGCAGAGCTTTTGTCGCACGGTCGGAATTTTTTTTGAGGCCAATGTTGAAATGGTCAAAAACTTGTTCCGCCGGGCTTCGTTGAGTCCATTGTGGTTTTTGACGTTCAACAGAGCAGACAATCGTTCTGCATCGGCTAATCCAGGGTCAGATTCACAAATCAGTCCTCTTAATTCGATATCTTCGTAGTCATTGATCTTGGCATGCTCACTCATTAGAAATCTCTCCAACAGATCACGACGCCACTCAATTGCCTCTTCGGGCGAAGAAGGCATTCGTGGCATTAACGACAAATTTTCCTCGCTGCCATCCTGTTGCTTTTGCATGGTTATATAATCTGCCATGTAATCGCTCAGCACATGCACGCACTCGACTCCGTACACTTCGCCAGCCATTTCGGCCAAATATCGGCCGTGAAAATCACAGAACACATCCATCAAGACCAGAAAACGCTGACGTTTTTTCTCCACATTTCCATCATTGGATCCACCTCTTCCAGATAAAACGCCCCAGACCTCGCTACTCCCTTTCCTAGATGCATTCGTACTGCTCACACTAGCGACCTTGTTGGCCGTCGTCGCCTTCGTTGTCCAAGCGATGCAATCCACGGCGGGAAGCAACCAAGCGATGGAAAATAGCAGGGGCCGAAGCAAGCTAATAGTCATTATTTTTATCCCACGACGACGGCATCGACGAGTACTCGAAGCCCTCCATCCCCTCTATGTGTGTGATGTGATAGGGCATCGTCAACAGTAAAACGAAATTTTCAAAATTTTCACAACACGCGTACGGTAGGCTTATTATTTTCGGGTACGTACTCAGTACGTATTCGTACATACATACAGTTTGGCAGAAGTACGTTAGACGTAGTACGAAACGATTTAGTCGCGCGTCGCGTACGTACCTCCTCACAACTTTCAAATTTGGGAAGGTCATTGAAATCACTTGAGAATACGAAAATTCAAAATTCGTTTCGAATCTACTGGCATGTTTTAAAGGAATGAGCCGAGGAGTTTCATGTCCTTCCATTTTGCAACTACAAATGTCTGAAGGACATTACGCTGAGTAGATCGAGAGCAAAACAAACAAAGATATCTCATTCCAAGAGTAGATAAACAGCTTCCGCTGTGAGTTGCTCTGTATCTGCAATGCTTGCAGAGGTGTCAGGTTCTGGTCGTCGACCCTCGAACCTTAGTTGAACTAGGAGCACGTACCGTAGAGCCCGGRAAAATGTGGTGTTTAGTGGTTAGAGGAAATTCATTATATGTTCACCACGGATTTTGSCCCTATCACGTCCATCGTTAACGTCGAGATAGGAAAAGTCGAGTCGATAAAAGTAGACAAATCATACCTCGCAAGTTGTTAAAAATTGTGTGAAGTTCTTTGATTTTTTGTATTGTGTAGTATATAAACTTGATTCTGGAATACCCCCATTTTGGTTAGATTCTATTATGATTCGTGTTATCACCTGTGAGTTCCTAGGTAGAAAGTAGGCACAGGAGCCTCAAAGATTGAATGCACGAATGCATTTACCACGCAGCCTTGGAAGCAGCGACATCTGTGGCGATCACTGACTCGACCGCAATGGAGCACGACTTGGTAGTAGCAAACTTTTTGCTGACAGAATTCTGGATCTTCTTGCAGAAGGCGACTTCAATGGCCTTTTTGTCAAAGGCATTTGAGTTGAGGGATTGGATGTCGAACTGGCTTCCCATGGCATCATCATCTGGGCAGTGGCGGCACAAGAATGCCTCAACAGGGCTGATAATGTCCAAGACCAAGGTGTTTGTCTGCTGAGCTCCTCCCATGGAGTCATCGTCAGGGCAGTGGCGGCACAAAAATCCATCGGGGCTTTCGGTAGCAGCAGTGAATGGGATCTCTGCATCAGTCAAATAGTGGTTGGTGCCCCAGTGAACATCATTGTAAGCAGAGACAAACGCCTTGGCAAGGATTGCTTGTTCCTCCTTGGTGACATCACCAGCACCAATTCCTTTCAAGATAATAGTAGAGTCAACAGTTGCAACTTTGTTTGTGGCAGAAGAAATACGCTTGTTGTTGCTGGATTTCTTGTCTTCAGCGTCAAAACGGATGACGCAAGCCTTGACGGAGCTGAGATATTTGGAATCTTGGGCGGATCGAATCTTGCTACACAAGCTCACCTCGAGTTCAGCGGAAGCTTCCTTCTCGCAGAGTCCAGCGCAGTCCTCAGAGATRGCCGCCATCAAGAGAGAATCCGTGCCCATGGCATCGTCATCTGGGCAGTGGCGGCACAAGAAACCAATTGGAGTCTTGACCTCGAAGACACTGGTTTCAGCACCAGCACCTCYCATGGAGTCATCGTCGGGGCAGTGGCGACACAAGAAGCTATCAGGTCCCTTGAAATCAACAGCATGGCTTCCGGTCATGTAGTGACCGACCTCCCAGTGGACATTGTTGTACGAAGCAACGAGAGCCTTTCCGATGAACTCCATGTCTTCGGCTGTGGGTTCGCCAGTTGCTCCCTTCAGAATAACTTCGCTTGCGAGCACTTTACCATTGCTGCCAATATCATTGACTAAGGCACTACGAAAAAAGGACCCCTGGACCACTGCCATTGGTGCTTGTAGAAGAGCTACAGAAAGGGCGGCGAGGGAAAACKTCATGATAAATGTWWTTTTTTTGTGTATTTATTGCTTTCTATTGGAAGACAGTTTGGAATTGTGAGAACTACAAKTGAGGGGAAGAAATGTACGATTTCCGRAGCCTAAGAAGTGCTTTTCAGTTATTTTGCGACGAAGAGTGATAATCGCTAAGAAGCTTCTCGTCGATGGTATKTAGTATATCATTGGAGCTTCTCACCAACAAATTAAATACTCTTCGCTATTGTAAATACATTTTTTTGCTGTCTATTGCGTGGAGCTTCTCATCTGAAATTTAATGAATATTTTAAGAACTCATTACAAGCTTCTCGGCAAACATTTGAGTTGTATTTGTTGCGTGCTTCACTACGAGCTTCTCACACGCCGTTTCGATACTGGTCATTTTTAGCAACTTCAGTCTACCACTTTTCTCTCTATTCTGTCGGGGAYCGAATAAGCTARTTTAGCGATGACGAGAGAAAGTGCCATTTTACCATCCATTGGAGAGTGATCCCAACTGCATCAGACAYCTGATCGGAAACAAAAACGAACATCTGGGGTTTTCTTTTTTATAGAACGGTGCAATCATGTCCGCAGTCTTYGCACTCCATCCGACCTACATCAATTGTTTTCTAGATTCGACACAGTAACKTAGAACTAGTTTAGCGCTTAATATTAATTCCCTACTCTTCTTATTCTTCTGATTTCGTTTCGTCTTCCCATTTGCTCCCGTCCAACCATGCATTTAATTYATCTTCGTCTAAGTCCTTTCCTGTCGTAGCAAATTTTCCCACGACCGWCTCAAAGGTRGACACAAATTCTTCGGGAGATGAATATTTGCGACCCTCGCCGGGGTAGACACGCAGAGAAATGTCTTTGCCGGTTACGGTCATTCCAATATCTTCTCGGGCGTGCCAAAAACGGTGGGTCCCGTGCAATGCCATAAAGCGGATTGGCCGTCGGGACATCTTCGCCAGCGTAAAAGCTCCAGGGAAGCACGGCAGAAGTTTTTCCTCGGGATGGGGGTTCAATTGGCCCTCGGGKAGGATGCCAATGTCAAAGCCTTCCTCGAACGCTTGTTTGCTCATTTTYAACAAATTTTTGAAGGATTTCATGTTGTAGTTGTTCTTTTCGCCAGCCGCATTTCCCTCCATTTCCACGGGAATAAATCCACACTGAGTAAACAATAATTTCGTGATCGGATTGTCTTCCAGTCCCTTCCACTGAGGTATTGATTGGTTAAAATTGCATTCGAGTCGGACATTTGGGTGGGGTAACCAAGGGATGAAACAATGCAAGAAATATTATTGAGAGCAGGGAAATATGAGCGAGGTGACGAGGAAAAGATGAAACAATAGCAATGCCCTTMRAGCAAAAATTCGTTTTTTGCTTTAACTACTATCAGACAGTTTGAATTTTTTGTCGATTTCTCATAGAATAAGTCTAGGATTGACACCAATTCCATTCATAGTTTCTTATTCCAATTCGTTTCAACTGTTCCGTACTTACGTAAACGATCTTGATCGGTCGTTTCCTTTTTCCTCGTAGCTCTTTATCCTTTGCAAGAAGAACAAAAATATCCAAGGCGGACGTGTGGTTGCACACCCATATGCAAGGCTGTGGGTCCGTTTCTTGGTCGGGAGAGCTCACACACGAAACATTGGCAAAGGGTATCAACCGAAGCAACCATCGTGCACAAAACTGACCGGCCCTCAGTGCCCTGTTCTGTTGCTCGACTTTCGAGATCAAGTTGAGACGGTGCAGCAAATAAGGCGGAAAGAGGGCAACTGGCAGGGCCAAACACATCGAAGCAATGAAGGCCATCAACCCAATTTTCCTCAGGGTTGCAGTCAACTTGGAAATACTTCGTGCAGGTTTCAAGGTCGTGACGAATAAGTCGGAACCTCCGTTAACCGTGGCTCCGTCGATATCGGCATCTTTTGTGGATGCTAGGACCAGAGAGTTTGTTCGGGGAGATGATTGTCGCAAACTGTGGTAACTGTGCTGTCCGACGTGAATTGTGGTTCCGACATGAATCTTCTTGCCGCTTGTGAGAATCAATTTCGTCGTAGGAGCAAAAGCACGAACATTCCCTACAGGGAAGGTTGCGAGGACCGACGTGAAAAACAAATATAGAAATGTCTTCGTAGAAATCATTCCATTCTGAACATTGTTGCGTCTTCGTCGTATTATTTGACTAGTATTGGATGCCATGGTTATCAGCAGACTATAATTTATGTCTACGTAGTTCTCGATAAGCTTTCAGAACTTGCAAGCTCCGAATAATTGACGCKGTGAGCCTGGCGGGTCCTGTAATCTAGTCGCAGTTGATCGATGGCTTCTGAGTGTCATCCGATGACTACTTTCTAATCAACGCGTCGTTGCGCACCTTGATCTGTTATTATTTTTTCTGAGAAAGAGATTTTCAGATTTCCCACGTCTTTTGAACTTGAAGGCCAGATTGACAGATAAAAAAATTATGATGACGAATGCGTTCTTCCTACCATTATTCCACCATACAAAAAGCCGGTACTAGTTTCACGTTGATACAGTACAGTAATGTATCTGCTTGCACAGATAGTACCGGTACGTATTTTATTTCAATGAAAAGATAAGAAAACATACGGTAGCACACGTACAGAGCAATGTACTGCCGTCAGCCCGTCAGTACAAAGCACCGTAAAACTATTTTGTGATAGGAAACCATGAAGCTTGGTCGGGTGTCTTCAATGCGCGAGCAGGTGTGAGTCATCACGATACAAGTCATAGTAGTAGTGCTACTAGTAGTACTACTAGTAGTTTGCGTTACTATGCGATTAGTGATTAGGTCTTTTGTGGTGCGCTGCAAGTGGAAGMTGAAGTGCATATCAGCAAATTATCTCATGCCACCACTTGTTTATATTTCTTCCAGCAATCATCATCACTGTCAATTTTCAAAGAAACAGCAACTAGTAGTACTATTGGTGGCAATCTAGTACTACTAGTATGCATTTTTCTTGGAAGAAGCAACAACAAGTAAACAGCCAGTTTTGTAGTAGTGCGAAAAAAGAAGCCATTCATTTTGTAGTACTAGTATTCTGAGTTGAAAAGAACTAATTACTGAATTTTTAGTGTTGTTTTCACCCCCTCAGACTCACCTTTCCACCAGCAATGCCATTTTTAAAACTATTTTAGTATTATTTTCTTTTCAAGAACTTGTTGTTGTTCCATGATTAAGTTCACACTGGAGTGTTGGTACTACTACTACTACTACTACTACTACTACTACTACTACTACTACTACTACTACTACTACTACCAGTACATCCAAAATTAATGATGATGTGATATTCTACCAGTAGAAACAGCACTGCATTACTTGACATAACTTGACTCAGAAGTACTTCTCATGTTGCTATTTCTTGTTGTGCTGTTGTGGTACTTCACCAGGGCCCAGGTATTTTCTTGGTTGCTTTTTGGTGCATGGAGTGCAAATAGCACAATAAGTGAGAACAATGACATCCCATTTGTTTGTTTCTTATTATTTCTGTTACTACTAGTAGTACTAGTTGCCAGTAGTTAGTAGGAGCTGTTTGCACCACTTAATATAGTAGCAGTAGTAGTACTACTAGTAGCTACTAGTAGTAATGATATGATGAGCAACACTAGACAAATAGTTTTTGACATGTGAGGAGAAAATTTGTTGGTGTATGCTAACTATTTTTGCATGTGATGTGATTGATTGTTAGTACAATTGTTATTGTGCCCAATGGGGCAGCACACTAGTACTAATAGTAGGGAGGACAAAGAGTTGATTGTTCTGTTGTCAATCAACAAAACCATTTGAGGTTTTGCTTTGCAATATTACTACTACTAGTAGTAGTACTAGTAGTAATTCTCTTCCTTCTTGAGCACCCACTCATATCTAGAAGAGGGACCAATCATGGSTTTGTACTAATATTTTTTGCATATTTAATTTCATGATTTTACTGTAAAGAAGAGGTGACAAGAACAGTAATTCTCCTACTCGTTGGGTTTGCCATTCAGGGTTAACACTGTCATCTGTTTTGTTGGGGGGTACTCCAGACAGTACTTAAATTAACAGTGAATACAATATTAATTAATTTTGTCAATTAGTAAGTGCATTGAATCAGTTAATTAAATTTATTACTACTAAAGCCTTTTGCTGTCTGTCTAATCCCCTTTCTTTTGACTATTGCTAGACAAAGATATCCTACATGGTACTACTAGTACTAGTACTAGTACTAGTAGCTAGTAGTAGCTAGTAGCTAGTATTCAATAGAAGTGGAAAGAAGTACTACATACTATTAGCATGGACAGCAGTGATCAAGAAGAAGCTCTTTCTCCTCAAAAACAGTACTGGTACTGAGTCAAAGCTGCATTACTACCTATTGAGTTACAAAATATAATACTATTGCTTGTACTAACATTTACTGATACTACTACTAGTAGTAGTAGTAGTAGTAGTAGTAGCAGCAGCAGCAGCAGCAGTAGTAGTAGTAGTAGCAGCAGCAGCAGCAGCAGCAGCAAAAAGGAGTTCCTCGATCATAGCAAGACAAGGAGTAGCACAGAAAATGTCATCATGGACAGAGACAATATTGTAGAAGGGACCATAAAAAATTTCATTTCAGGGCCTGATAAACTCTCCTGGGATACAAAGAAAGAGAAGTGTATTGCTGGCATGTTCATTGCACCAGCTGTTGTGATTGCATGTCTATGGAATCAAATTGAACCTTCCATTCTTGGTCTTGCTGGACTTGGACTGAAGCATCTACTATGGGCCTTATTATTCCTCACGTTCTATGTAACATCTGAAGAGGATGTCCACTTTGCAATTGTTGAATGGCCCCACAAGGATGTTTTTTGAAGTGGTCAGAGGAKTCTAGTAGTACTTTGTCAGAAAGATGTTTGATCTCTGAGAAGAAATACCAGTATGYCAGAATAGATTCCTTGGACATACTTTCATCATAGTAGTATGCAAGAAAGAGACAGGTAAGTTATGATCATTGGAAAATATGGAATGTGCTTTGCAGCTATTGCTATTATTACTCAGTTGGAATTGGAACACAGAGATGGAATGTACAATATAGATTATGATGTTCAATGCACATGACAAGTTGCTGGTGGAAACACAACAAGACTGCATCAATTCTTTGTCAAGGGAGATGAGTAGACAGTGCTATGCCTAGTATTCCYACAGATATGATTCATGCTACTCCTCCTACTCCTGGGACTAGAGCTATTTTGGTGGTGTCAGGACCAGGGCCAAGATTGTGATAAAAGATTAAGACTTAGTAGTAGTAGTACACTGAGCTTCCTCCTTTCCCTCAACAAACAAGTGTACTGTGCTGCTAGTAGCAGGAAAATCTACTGGACCTGTTTCTATTCATGCTAATAKCACCACTGATTCCAGTTCTTGTATGGCTTGTGCCATTCTAGATGTAGAAAGGATTTAATAGTATCAAGAATATGCTCATTACTTACCAAATTAAGGAGGTMCTAGTATGGTACATTACTATTCACAATTTATCCCCTCTGTATTCAAATTTTGATAGTTCTATCTGTATTGTTGTTTAGACTGGATTAACAATCCCTTTGATGGATTCAAACAAGTTGTCCATAGTACTAGTAGATCTGAATGTTCCCACTGATGGTGATGCTACTGCAAAATTAGGATGAGCAGGAGATGTTTGTACACCACCACCAGTAGCACAAGGGGAAGCAGGAGAAGACACTAGTACTAGTCAAGGGGTAATTGATTTACCTGGTAGAGTGATGGAGGAGTAATAATGTGAGACAAGTGATATTTTTTCTACTTTATCCTTGTTCATCCATATTGTCATTACTTGCAATAGAAGTAGKAGTACTAGCAGCAATAATACTTGTGGTGCCAGCAACAGGGCGCTGGTTCTTAGTAGTACTACTGGTCAGTAAGTGTGGAGGTAAAGGTAGTCAAGGAGCAAATRACTGTTGCTGGTACTGTCCCACTAGCTACTACTGGATGCCCTCCTTTTTCTCTACTAGTTGCTGCAGCTACAAAATCCACAGCTCTCCAACCTGCAGGCTGCTGCTCATTCTCATTTATAGGCATACCATTTGGGTTGTCACCAAGGAAAGCCTGTCAACCAACAACCTTGATGCATTGAGTCAGTATCTTCTTGCCAATCTYAACCCTGGGCAATAATTTGGAGAACTTTGATTTTGTCACCACCAGCAGGGGAGTTCCTCCCATTCTTCAAGATCTTCCTTTGTAACAATAACATCCACTACTTCAACCTTTACAGCAGACTTGTCCACATTCATACTAGGACTATCAAACCTGATTATCGTATAGGCATGGCTACATTTTTCCAGCCGAAATAATTGTACATTTTTTAATTTAGATATTCAGTGTTGTATACCTTTGAATACTTGTTAACCCCCTATAACCCCCCACATCACTAGAAAGGTCTTTTTACTGGGATTTGATTCATGWGCTTATCATTGTTAAGCGTTGGTTGGGGACAAAGTTATAGCTGTTCAAGTAAGTTGACTGTCACTTAATGCCCTATGTTTTTTTGTTCTGTGCGTGAATTTTGGGCCATCTAATTACCATGTAATGACTCGTGGGATTAAAATTTGACTTGTACTAGGCCTACAGCATGCAAAACTAATTTGCAGGTGTGTGAAACTATTTRGTTGCACCAATGTGGGATTCAAAAATTTGAGTACTGCATTTTGTATGTATTTAGTTTTTAGTGAAAGTAGTCATTACACAGTAATTAGATGGCCCAAGAAGTACAATTAAATCGTACATTCGCTGGCCAAATACGATAATACTGTAACATTTGGCAACACAAGTTACAAAAAAGTTAAGGTTAACATGATGTGGTGAATTTTGGTGGGATGGTGTTGTAACCTGTGGGTGTGACAATCWAATAGTGATGTAAATTGAGTGCTAGTACTAGAAGAAAAGATAGTTGATGCTCCTATTGAGAATAAACAAACTATGAAGTTGATCAAGGTGAGAATCAAGTAATGTGTGTGAATCAATGAGTCAAGTCAATGATCCATAGGGAGTGGATAGYGTCACATAGAGTATATGGATCATATTTATGATAAGGTATGAGTCATATATGCAATATGATATCATGCTTACGGCACAAGCAGTACAGAACACAGGAATGATTCATGATAACAACAAGGAATAAGGCAAAATCTGATTTTAGAACTAATAAGGACTAGTGGTAGKCAGGAGTGTTGTAGTTTGAATAATTTACTGGTACCAACAGCAGTGCATACTATGAAAAACTATTTCAGACAATGTGGTACTAGTAGTAGTACTGTTGCAAACAATGAAAGTGATWGATATTCAAAAAACCACAGTGGAACTTAATGACTGCCTTTTTTGGACTTTTTAGAGCCTCTGAGAAATAGTATCTTCTCTGATGCATACCATAGCTACTAGTAGTAGCTGCCAAAATTTTTGTCAAAATTGGTGGTGTTTTGATACTACTACAACAGCCAAATACCAGCTGACTATGTCACATATGATTTTTAATGAACATTCTGTGCTTGTGACTACAAATTTATTTCAGAGGTGTGTGACAGAAATAAGAAATACAATATGTACCAGAATTCAATTTCACTATCAGTAGTACTAGTATTAGTATAATGATTACAAAAAATAAACCTTTAAATTTTTTAACCTTGTGCACTTGAAGAGGTACACCCAGAGGAGTTCAACCAACAAGGCACTAGTATTAATAGTAGCAGTATTATTGGTAGCTACTACAACTAGTAGTCTACTACTGCTGCTGCTGCTGCTACTACTACTACTACTACTACTACTACTACTACTACTACTACTACTACTACTAGTGAGAAAACATACAATTACTAGTACTACTACTAGTAGTAGAAGTATAAAATAAAGTTAAGTGCTAATGCTAGTAGTGCTAGAACTACTACTACTACTAGTAGTAAGCTACTACTACTAGTACTACTATTACTAATAATAATAATACTAAAAAAACTAAAGTATGATTAGTAGGACCTACTATTTTCCATAACTTTGCACCCTCAACATTAGACACTTCTCATTGTTGTTGGAGGAAGTATTATTGGTAGTAGTACTACTAGCTCCAACTGGTGAGACCTTATTGCAAACTGAGGATTTTACCACAACCAGGCAAACACTTCATTCCAGAAATTGTTGAGGTGCTTTGTGGGGAATATCATTCTAGAACAATACTTATTGGGAAGAACAAGATGATAGTACTACTACTAATACCTCCACTCCACAATAACCTCCCAGTGTGGACCTCTTGGGCTCTTGAATCAAGCCCAATGTTTAGGAAAATTGGTTGCTTCTTTTTTGCTTGTTGCTAGTGTGATTGGTATCAATTTAATAAAGAGTATACTCAAATTGCACAAATTCTCTCTTTTGGCAATTAAAAAGTGCATTTGGGCATACTATGAGTGTGATTTTACTTTCATTTTCATTATACTGGCCATTTGAGGACAATACTTGTTGTTGGTGCCATACTAGAAAGTAAATATTAAGTATTGCATGAGGCTATCATTGTTCTCTTTAGTAGTAGTATGGAGAACCTCCTTTTCTTAGTTGTTCTCTCTCAAAAAAGGTGCAACAGATCATTATCAACATTTTGTTTGACATAGACCGTGTAGTACAAATTTCATCATGTGCAGAAATAATTTTTGATCACTTGTTGCATGCTCATYTTTTGTCTTCAGTGCTGATTCTACATATCCTAGTACACAGTCATTTGTGGAATCCACTTACCAAAAACTCAGAAACCTTTGAGTAACTTCATTTTGGAAAAATTAGAGTAGGGCAAACTGGAAGATTATTGTTGAACAGAGCTGGTGCTACAATAAAATTACTCCTCATAACTGAATAATCTGACTCAGTCCTATCTCTGCCTGATGACATCATTAAGAGTCTGGTTGATATCAAGGACTATGTCAAAGTAATCTAAAACTTCTTTTTGAGCTTAAAACAGGAGCAGCAGACTTGAACCATAAACATTTCTCATTCTGACAATTGTTGAAGGACTATGACGGTTATATAGAAAGAGGAACAAATGCTAGGACCACTGCTGTTGGGATTATGTATTCACAGAAGGCTCCTACTGTGGGGTGAAGAGGAAAAATATAGTAGCTAGGTTTTTTATCCATTGCAATACTAGTGATTCCTCCTCTATGCTACATGATTGCCAGATTGCTGCRATTCTCTCTTGAACAGCCACCAGCAGGAGCAAAAGCTCTCTCTCCTGCTGTCCAAACAGGGTGAACTTTTGCCATTGTTGCTGCAACACAGGAGCTACTAATCTCTTCTCCAGATGAGAAGGCCAAAAGATGATTTTCCTAAAGAAAAATATTCCTGAAGAATTTCAACCACTGGTATGGTATCAGTAGTACTAGTATTAGTACTGCTGAGGTAAGAAGGCCAAATGCTAACAAAAGTATRACTCTCACTGCACTAGTAGATCATCATCCAATGCTACTACTGGAAGTAGTTGCACAAGGTCCATGAGGYGTGGAACTGTRTGAGTGTGAGTGTTGGTTCAGCAGAGGACCATGGTAAGAAGAGTGGTAAGGAGGAGCACTGTGTTGTTGTCACTGATTGAACATGGCAACAGCAGCTCCAAGAAAATCCCTTGCAACTTCCTTTGCAGCTCMAATTGTCTCCTGCCACATCTCACAATTCCCTTTGTCTCTTTGTTGCTGGCTCTTACTAATATAGTCGTTGAATGCAGTAGCATCCAGAACATTTGATTTCTTCTGCTTGTAGGCCCTCTTCCTGGGGATAGGAGTCAATTGTAACACAAGTGAAGGTGTCAAGACTAAAGATGATGCTCCTGTTGTTGTTGTTGCTCCACCAACGACAGGTGATGCTTTGATGGATGATGCTTCCCCAAGAAGAAGAACCTCTGGTTCTTCAGCTACTTCAGCAAGAATACCAGCCAGGACACCAGCCAGACCCTCCACAGCCTCACTTTTAACAGAGCCTTGCTTCTTCAGATCAAAGTCCTCCTCCCCMGTACCAAGATTTGCCTTCTGACCACCAATGAGGATGTGGGCSTTGTGTGCCATCTTCACATACTCTGGTGGTATATTTAGATTCCTGGTTGAGCTCTTGATCCTCTYAACAGTTGCATACTTAGTCTTGATGGATGTCTTGCTTCTAAAGAAGGGTCACAATTTTGCATGATCATTCACTATGAGATCCTAGTTGTCTCMACTAATGGGAAGCCTGTCAAGTATCATGCCCATGAGACTGTGTAGCTCATCATGAGAGTAGTAGTGTGCTACACCAGCCTTTGCCATCTTGTTTCTTCTTACTACAAAAATAGTGCAGGGGATGGGACAACAACAATGAGCRAGTTCCCTCTTTGAGGCCAGTTTGGCAACAATGAGCTCCCTCTTTGTTGAGGACACCTGCCTCCTGGTACTGTTGCTTTCTTTGCTGCAACAGAGAAAGGAAATAGAAAGTACTACTACTGAATACTAAGAGCACTGATCAGGACATAGTTTATGTCTTGAAG